>VNJQ01000139.1:0-127969 GCA_008042515.1 Drosophila truncata
AACATAGATTATTTGTTGTCTAGTTTGGGATTAAATACATAGTTTAAAAAGGTTTAGTTTAAGAGTTAAGGGAATAATGAGGATTGAATTAAATTTTTTTATTTATTTTTGAAGCTTAATCGAGACCCGGTTTTGATATTAGAAAAGTGTCACTCGCAAGATAACAAAAGGTCCGCAAACGATATCTTTTTCGGGTTCCGAAAATGATAGCTTTTGCTGCCACAAAACCCATGCCAGGTGATTTACTTTTTTGTCGTTCTTGAGTCTGAAATCGGACGTTTTGTCCGCCTAAAACCCGCAAAACTATCATTTGTAATATTATAAACGAAGTTTTTGTCTGCTGGGCCTTTGCCTTGGCTGCCTCTTGTATACAAACAATCTGTGTATTTTGATAAAATACATCAAGGTTGTAAATATAGTTTACCTAACTTTATAAATTTAGGAGATATACGTTTTTTTCAAATAGCTCCCCAAAAAAGGGGAGCAGCAAAAATTTAAAACAAACTTGATCTGCGTGCAGATATAAGAAGTCTAAGTCCCAAGTTTGGTGTCTCTAGCTCTTATAGTCTCCGAGATCTAGGCGTTCATACGGACAGACGGACAGACGGACGGACGGACGGACAGACGGACATGGCTATATCGACTCCTTAAGTGGTCCTGACCAATATTTAGGTAACTTTTGGGGGTCTGCCACGCCTCCTTCTGCCTGTTACAGAATATCGCACAAAATTATAATACCTTTGTACCTTTGGTACATGGTATAAAAATAACCTGTTTCAGGACTGGGGTGTTACATTATAAAATAACGCAACAAGTAGGGAAAATTCTCAAAGAAACAGGAAAAAACCCTAAAAACCAGTCTTAGATCAAATGATAACCAAAAGACACCTCTTACGAGAACCATAACTCTGAGCTCAGCTCAGTTCGTTCCATCATGTCAGGTAGGCAGGTGGCAAGGGTTCTGGTACCAAAGTTGATGTGAATTAAATTCCGTTTTGTTGATTTTCAACGTGAACTACCTTTAGCCAAGGCCACGTTGTTAATTTTTTTCCTCCAGGTCTTAATTTTGGTCATGGCCAACACTGGTAACTACCCTAAGAGCTCTACGGGCGATGCGAAATTCGCCTCGAAGCTTTATGGCAAATTGGTGAAGGCCGAGCCAGGCCAGAATATCATCCTCTCGCCGTCGTCCATCAGAACTGGCTTGGCACTGGCGTACATGGGTGCCGAAGGCAGCACTGCCGACGAGCTGAAGCAGGGACTGGGCCTGGAGGGAGCTGGGAAGACCGAGGTGGCTCAGCACTTTGCCCAGCTCCTGGCCAAAGGACAGCAGCCGGCGGAGGCAGGGGATGGAGATGAATTCGGGGCCAAATTGAAGTATGCCAATCGGATTTACGTGGCTCAGCAGTTCCAGCTGGCTCAGGTGTATCAGGAGCTGGTCAGCAAACACTTCGCAGCAGGGGCCGAGAATGTGAACTTCACCCAGAGTGCAGAGGCGGCGAAGCGCATTAACTCCTGGGTGGAGGAGCAGACCCACCAGCAAATCAAGGGCCTCATTGGCCGGGACTCGCTCGACGAAAGCACAGCCGCCATTCTGGTCAACGCCATCTACTTTAAGGCCGACTGGCTGAGCAGCTTTCCCGACTACTCCACATATGCTCGCGACTTTGTCAATCACGGCGGTCGAAGGGTCAGCGTGGACACCATGTCCCAATCGGATTACTTTAGGTACGGCGAGCTGTCAGAGTTGAAGGCCAAAGCCTTGGAATTGCCATACGTAGGCACCGATATGGTCTTTCTGATCATTCTACCCCAGGAGGAGCAGGGACTGGCGTCTGTGGAACAGAAGCTGAGCGGCCTGGACTTAGGCGAAATAAGTTCCCAGTTGAGCAGACGAAAGGTCAATGTGCAACTTCCAAAATTCAAATTCGAGTTCGATGTACCCCTGATGCCAGTCCTGGAGGAGGTTAGTACTAATTAATATTTATTTTTAATATCTTCCAGGGAAATTATAGTTCTAAGACCTAAATAACAAGAGACCTGGAAAGATTGGGGTTCTATAGAATAATTTATATGTACATTTCTCGAAAAATTGAATTGAGAGCTCTGTCTAACTGAGTTCTTTTTTACAGCTGGGCATCCGAAAACTATTCACTCATCAGGCAGATCTTAGCAGCCTGCTGCAAACATTGGAGCCTCTACGCATCTCGGAGGTGAATCATAAGGCCATCATCGAGGTGAACGAGAAGGGAACTACTGCAAGCGGAGCTACCTGTAAGTTTGCCACCAAAAAATACAAAAAAGATGGTGCCTAGCTGAATGATTTTCTCTGTCCACAGTTGTCAAGGCGGAGCTGGAGTCCCTTATAGAGGGCGAGGAGACTTTTGAGTTTACGGCGGATCACCCTTTCTTCTTTGCCATCAAGGACGCACAGAGCACCCTCTTCCTGGGCCACGTCACTCAGCTCTGATGCCAAGATGCCTCAATGCTCCCAAACTCAATGTGTTCTCCTGTTCGCATCCAATAAACGCCAATTTTCGATGTCAAGTGCAGGGACACAAACACTGACAAGTATAACAAGCCGGTTTGCTTATTAGCTCCGGTTGCATAATGCTCCTGGCACGCTGCTCCATGTTGCTGTAATTAGAGCCATCCGGCTTGCCGTTGACATTGATAGTTTATTAAGAGGACTTGGTACCGTCGAGCCCCGGTCCTGGCCAAGTGCCCAGAAGCGACAGAGTTTGGCAGACCCGTATCAGTCCCCTGTGTGTGTGTGTGCAGCAATAAATCAAAGTTAGTATAGCTATCAATCCATGGCACGGCGGCCGAGCAAAAAGAGTCAAGACCGAAGGCTAGCTGCACTGGGAAAAGCTGGAAAATCTGGCAATTTGAATGCCAGTGGTAAGTGGCCAAGGACCGAGCTCAAGCGCTCACGGACACGCACATGGCCGAAAGTCAACAACTGTGTTGGCAATTTGCTGCAATCATCCGCAACACATCCTCTGGCTTCAGGTCCCCCTTCCTTCGACTTTTTCCTTCGTTATATTTTCCCCTTTCCGCTTTCCTTTTCCCCAGCAGCGAATGTTTATGACTGCAGCTAAATTGTTGTCATCCGTGTTTTGCTCGCTGGCATTTCGGCGAGGATTTGAAAGGCCCTGACCGTTGGAGCCGCACAATCCACCTCCGGGGCGGATATTTGCATACTTCTAAACAGGTGTAAATTAAATTTGACAAATTTTTGCGGTTGCCTGTGATATCAGCTCCGTTGTTGAGGCATATAGTAGTACCTGGCCATGATTCCGGGCCATTATTAAAGTTTATTGTGGGCGAAATGATGCGCACCGCCCGTTGACATGCAGCCAAGTGCCGGATGGGATGTGAAACAATTAGAGCGGGATTTACGCACGTGGAAAACATTTTAATTAAATCCGTGCTGCCGTGACGTTTGGCCCTCCACTTGGCGACCCGACAATTCCTTGGAATTTTGTTACACTTTCGAAGGTTGTGTTCCCCGCCTGGCTCTGGCTCTGGCACTAATTGGTGGCCAGGGCGACGCCGAAACTTCGGCTGCGTTGTCAGGGGTTACGCTCAAGTTTCCGTCAGCAAATTGAAATTGAAATGACAACACAACCAGCACCAGCAGCACCAGCAAAAGCATCAACCGCATTGGGAAAAGCAAAGGAAATGCATCGAGCGCATCTGCAAATAGGAAATTTCACGACAAGTACCGAGGGCGAAGGCGGTTGAAGTTAGGCTGTGGCTTGGTTGGAGTGTGGGGACTGGTTTTTGGCGGCAGGTAACTCCGTCGGACCCTCCCTCGCCAGAATTTTGGCCGCCAACGCGAACCACTTCTGGAGCTGACAGGTCTTTGCCTCGTTTGCCCAAATTGACAGGGAATGTCTGATCTGTTCGCCACCTATCACCGTAGGGTACTTTATATATTATTATTTTTATTATTTTTTATTATTTTAAGAAATGACCTAGGACAGCTCTGTTTCCCTGCAAGCAAAGAGTATTATTGTGCCACCTTTCCTATCACTTTCTATACGTTTTCTTATTTGTTTGAATCAATACACAAGAAAAAGAATTTTTATAAAAACATTTTAGCAGAAAAGAAAATATGTTTGACTCTTTTACGAATATACATATGTAAATAAATAAATCCTTGGCCAGATGATGTAGATAGAATTAATTATTATGCCATTTGATTACTCAAATTGTAAGCTACAAAGTTAAACTATTCAAATGCTCTTTAAATATCTTTATATATGTGAGCAAAACGTAAAATTAAAATTTTAAACTATGTTGCTTCTGCGGAGTGAATAAAAAGTCTAGTTTTGTTCAGCTATATACTTAGAAAACTTGCTGTAGAAAGAAGACCATGTGTCAAACTAGGGTAGTCCTTATATATCAAGTTCTACACAATACTATACAACCCTTGAACCAGTATCTGGCATAGAACCATTAAAAAAGTACGACAATAGATATACATCTTTGTTTTTATGAATATACGGAGTTCATACATATAACTTAATTATGAAAAATATGTAAATATCTTGCAACTGCCATAGGATAGAGAGAAGAAATAACGTCAGCTGTTTCTACTTAAAATTGTTTTAAGAAAATGTATTGCTTTCATTTGAGATTCTGTTGTAGTCATTTAAACTGGAAAAGGTCACAGTTCAATCCTTTGGGCGAACACTCCAAGGACCCCTTAATACAAGCATCTAACATCAACGTTCTCCCATTCTAATGGCCATGTCGGGCACACGTTGAAGTCGCTCCCCAGGTGGCGAGGACGTAACTATCGTTCCACAACCTGCAGCATGCAACAGACAATTGTTGAGGCAAAATTGTAATTGTAACTCACTTTTAAGTGCGTCTGACAACTTTGGTAATTAAGGAATTATGTCATGCGCATGTTTACCATTCAAAAGAGTTTACCATTCGGTCCGAGGCCGGCTGTGGGCGTGGGCGTGGGCGTTGTAGGAAGAGCGCTCTTTGATTGCGTTGGTTGCCTTGGTTTTCCTGTGTCGCCCTCGCATATTGCATTTTTGCAATTGGCATTTAATTTCGAAAGTTGCTAAGTTGCATATTGTGTTTATGCAGACTGCACTCCATTGACGGGGATCCGCCAGGTGCAAGCGCAATGATCACTGAACCCTGAATGGCCCTGAAGTGTTTGAAAGTTTGCACTTCCCCATGGACGGGGGGCCACAAAACCACAAAAATGATAATAAAATACCAGCTCACTCCAACGGTCGCTGGACACAATTTAACGCTCGTCCTGGCATCGTTAGGTCCCCACACAAAGGGAAGGGCAGAAAGGATGTTCCGGGAAAACAAGTTAACGCTCTTCACATAGACAGCTGCTGCCAATGTGCGTATCTGGACGAGGCAGGTTAATGAAATACTTGCCCATGAGAGCTGGAACATGTCTGCCGGTCTGCCAGTCAGCCGGCCTGTCTCGTCATGCGACGCCGAAGGACATCGGTCTTCGCCAGGATGTCCCTTTTTTGCCAACCAATCATCCAGCCAGCCAGCCTGCCAGCAAGCGTGTGTGTTCAATGGGTCCACAACCCGGGGCGATGCAAAGTGCAAAAGTTTGTTAACACTTTGAATTTAATACAAGCTATTGAATATTAACGAGCGGGGGAACATTCTTGGCATGCCCGACAATTATCGAGCATACGCCCCGTTGAACCTGCCTCAGGTGCCTCAGACTGTTTGCCTTTTGGCAGCTTTGTTCGCCTTTGCGGATAATTAACATTTGTATGCCAATATTTGCGCAGGAAACCGCTAGCATCCAGACGAGATTGTGTGCCTGACATGAGGGGCTTCTGGCCTCTCTTTAGATTTAATTCCCATGTCAGGAGTGTTTTCTTCTGGGGAGGAGTGTCCAAACTAATAAAGTTCCCCAGTTAGGATGGCTATGAGTGATTGCTGGGCAGGCCTGATGGTCAAGTGGGTGACAGATGTTCGCGGAGGGAGAATATCCAAAGGGCTCGGCATTAAACTATTGTACATTGTTTGATCGCAAAGCAGAAAGCTATTGCAGCAGAACTGAAGTTCCCACAAAGACGGGTGACCCATAATTAGATGCCAATTCGCCAAAAAACACACTTGGGGCCGTCTGCCCAAAATTGAACTGTCAAAGGAATTATTACCAACCGACAGCGCCGGAGGGACGAGCCACCTTGCAACCGTTCGAGGTTCGAGGGGTAATCCTCGGCTCTGAAAGCTTTGCTTCCGAACCCCGCTAAGCTCGGCCAGGACCACGCTTTGTCCTGCCAACGCCTGCGCGCTGGTGCTCTGGATGGTTTGTTTTGGTCGCAAGCACAGCCTGCAACTTGTTGTGTTTTGAATGCTGTGGCGGCAAGTCCTCGTGGCCTGTTGGGCCCTATAAAAGCCACTTCCCAAGGCGGCAGCCAACCAGTTCCCAGCTTGACAGCCACGCGCGCGCTCTTCAAACGAGGCCAGGACTAGACAGACTAGCGTGAATATAGCTTTGAGTGAAGTGCCAGGAAGCGACGGTTATATTTGAAGTCCTTCGGACAGTGCCCTCCGTGTGTCTGTGGCTTTGTGTGCTCCCGGGTGATTCCGAGGAACATAAATCACACATTTAATCAATCTCACGTGCCGACTTGCAGTTTCCCCAGCAGTTTAACTAGTTTTTCGGGGTGATTAAGTATACGCCAGGTAAGCCCGGCTAATAGCAAATCCCAGTGACCTACTAAGAGTCACGGGCAGTTCGGACAGGAGTCCGGCTTGCCCGGGAACGTGCGGTCATTTGGAGTGCGCCCATCCTGGCCGCCAGCTCCTGCATTTTATGGGCACATTAAGGCATAAACAACGGGCAGAAAAACAAAGCACGTACTGAGTGCAAGTGCAAAAGTAAAGACTTTAAAGTGCCTGCCAACCGGGACAAGTTACGATTATGGTGAAAAATTCAAATTTCTCGCATTCTATCTCTCCGAATCCCTCCCCCCCCCCCCACGACACACACTCATCCCATCCCGCCCTAGGTGGGGTCTTCAATATCCAATTTTAACGGCAGCATTCGCTCGAATAATAAAAATTTATCGTAAGCGCATTAAATTTGTAGCCGCCGCAACTTTCTCTCAGTCCCTTTCCTCACGGAGGTGTAGAGACAAAAAGAGTCCTCGCAGCAGTTAACATGTCTAAGTAAGCTCTAAGTTGCCTTTAGATCTGCCTTTTGTGTGTCCCGCCCGGAGGAGCAGGAGCTGAGGCTGGGATGAGCGTTGTGCCATGTTGTGCATTTTTATTACGATTACAAAGCTCGCACATGGCAGCAAGTCTGGATGGGGGTGTGGGAGGTGGGAGTGAATACCCCCCGAGTCCGTCATAAATTCGAAATTTGTCAAATAAATAGAAGGTGGAAAAAGCACCCGATGGCAATACCCAATCCATTCGAGCACTGCTTTGTGAATCCTTTGTAATCGGATTTAAACATGTTTCCCTCGTCCTGCGTCAGGGGGATTTTGCTTTCAATCGTTGCCATTGCGATAGTGCGGTTATCAATGGTCTCTCTACCAGTTAGGAAGCCTTAAATATTATTTCGTAAGTATGTGTTATAAGTCCAGCACTTTCCCCGTAAAGCCTGGGCTTAGGACTTCCTGGAATGTTCCTACACATTACTTTAATTTGAATTCGCTTTTCCCCCTCGGTGAAACTCATTCGCTAAATGTTTTTTCTTTCCATTGTTTTTACAAGTATTTCTTAATTTTTTCCTTGAGATGAAAAGTCAACAGCAGGCAGTCAGCAAAAAATGAAAAGAACTGGTTATGTATTCCGTTTAAGAGCACCAATATGCGAGTTCTCGGTAATCGAAAGCCGCCACTGTTTGCTTAGCCCACTCCGAGATTGCATAATTAATTTCCCGCTTAAAGCCGAGTGCGACTTGTCTTAAAGGCAGTGCTGGCAGTACTCCAGCTCACCTGGCGCCTTCATCCCCTAATGTGTGTCGCATGTAAATGCCTGTGTTCCATATGTTTATGCTAGATTAAACGTTTTTCCCGCCGACCTGTGAATGGGACATAAAGCGCACACACCACACACGGTTACCCGTCGGCGCCCAGCTATGCAGATGCCCCCCTAGGAATGCCAGCTTTTTTATTGTATCTTTAAGTAGGGCCCAGCAGCTGCCAGCAGGCTCCTCGGGGACCAGGCCGGAGCACACTACTGTACACTGTACTGTATATCATAATGGAGTCTAGACCGGATGCCTGAAGTGCGATGGCATTTACTCGCACCATAGTTTCCCTGGATCAAGTCGATAAAGTCAGGCTTGTGTGGTTCATTCGCTGCCATTTGTCATGGACAAAGGAGCTGTCAGTGAGGTCTATTAATTATATCTGCCTCATCTAATTGATAAACCGAATGCCTGCGGGCATAGCAGCGCTCACATTTTCGGCTGACTCCCAGTTGTTGCAGGTGACACCTTCAAGGACGAGCAATTAATTGTGGCTGCATCAAAGGAGGCACTCCTGCTCATCGCCCATACGCAGTGTGGTACGCACAGGCTTATCCGTGAGAATGCCGGCAGCTGGCGTGAATTGCAATCCTTATGCAAAGCGAAAGCAAATTGAAAATGCACAGGAACAGGAGCAGGAGTAGGAGCAGGGGCAGCCAGAGGCAGAGGCATACCACCCAAAGTGGCAACTAAATGCTGGCGAAATGGCAGGCAAATCGTTTTGTTTTCTGCCTTTTTGTTGTATTAAAATTAAAAGCACATAAAAGGTTCAAAGCTTCCACTTGGCCTGTCAATGGCAGCCCTCCCAGGACGACGTGTGAGTTCGTGTTTCCGCCTTGATGCCTCCATTTCCACTTACTTTAATAGTTTCTGCTCTTTTTTTCCCAGGCAGCACTTCTGAGCCTCTTGGCTGCCAATGGCTTCATTGAAATTTTAGCCCCCACACACGGTCAGCTTCCAGCATCCAGCATCCAGCAGCCAGCATCCTTCGGGGGTGAACAGCCTCTTGTTGCTGCGGTCGCATTTGATTAAAGTGCCGGACAATGTTTGTTGTCTTCCACTTATTGGCGATGATGATCGTTCTGATGATGATGTGTGTTTGGGTTTGTGCTGATTTTATGGTCCAACGGATTTTCCTCTTTCTTTTTTTTTTTGCCTTTCTCGACCCAAACAGACACACTTACCCACTTGATCTTTCCTCGGCTTTATTGAAATTTTATTGTACAAAATTGTCTCAACATGGGGAAGGCGCCTAATGACCATCAAATGCTTACCAACGAAGCTGGCCACCATTCCGAGAAGGCAACTGAAATCGCATTATATTAAAAGCAATTTTAACTTTTGAGACAAATGCCCATTTGGAGCAACTCTCGAAAGGGGCGAAGAAACGTGTCTGCGGCACGTTTCTCAACTTGATTTTGTAATGGATGAAAATAAGGCGCCGCAGCCCGGCATTAAATGTTCGGGACAATTTGCAGTAATTGCACAAAAAGCGAGCTGTTCGTGGAAAATGTTGTTTCCCTTGAAAACAGGAAATTAATCTAGGACGCCGACGCCCTCGCCTATGCCGACGACCAGCACGTTTCGCAGGACGAGGACGAACGCTGCAACCTAATTAACGTGAACAATTCAGTCACATTAACAATGCATATTCACGTTGAAATTGTTTATAATTTGATAACACGCCTCAGTGGACAGCGGAGCGGGGAAGTTTGCACTCGATCAAGTGGAAAATCAAAACTAAAGACAGGCCCTAACCGAAACAGAGGCACCTGGCGGGGGGATGGGTGCTGAGCAGGGCTCGGCTGGGCGAGAGTGCATTCTCCTGCAAGGAGAAAATACTTGGCCTCCTACTTTGAGCCAAACTTCTTTGGCTTCTATTCCAAGGTGTCACCTGTACTGATGCCAAACGCAACACTGAAAGAAGATGGAATATCCTGCAGAGTCCACAGATCGCTGTCATCGCTTAGGAGAAGTTAGGAGAAGGGAAAAACCCCTTCATTTCCACGAAGGGACTGTCAAAACCTTCGAGAGGGTACACAAACGCACACGATTTATGTGGGAAAAAACCAAACGCCATCAGCATATGCCTCACTGAACCACTCACAATATACATAGGCGAATGTTGTCCTTTTTTCTTAACCACAGTGGGCTATGGCTAACATCCTACCCAGGTGTAGAAAAGTGTAAAATTTTACAATTTCAAAGTATTAGTGTAGGTTTAATATTCCGTGGAAATGTATTAAAAGCAGGAACCGTAAATAATGATTAATGATTGTTTAATTTAATTTGCAAGGCTATTTTCCAAAGCAATAATTAAAAGACACATAAGACCCTTTTGACGTTGTTTTATTTTATACATTTATTTAGCTTTCTATATTTATTTATTTATTGTACTCTGTGCTCCAAAAGTTACAAATTTAAGGTACAGTCGGGAATCGGCCATAGCAGCGGTGACTTTCGGCCGGAATGGGTGTTACATGTTTGCTTAAATATTTATACATAAGTTTTTACAAATAGATTAACAAGTTATTTACATAAATTATTTACAATTTATAACAACATATAATTATAATAACAGTTTTTGTGAAATGAGGAACGGAAAGAATATGTTTAGATGAGATGCAAGAGGTTAGCTGATTTAAGGAAGTCTATGATTAGCTGGAGGTTTGCAAAATTAGGGTTAATTAGCAAATCCGTAAGTTTAATGATTGGTAAATTTGATCTATATGTTTGTAGGGCGGGACAGTCGTTAAGGATATGGGAGATTGTTATGTTATCCGTGGTGCAGAGCTGGCATAGGTACCCGAACCGTATTTATAATACTTGAAGCTTAAAAAAGAAATAAACTGTTAGAATATGAAAGTAAGATACGATTTTAATTTAAAAGTTGCTAAAATATAGTTTAAGGTGTTTGCACTAAAAATTAGCAGTAATTTTAATAAAATATTAATAAAATTTTTTGTTTATTTTAGAACTGTTTCATACATGAATTTATAAAGTTTAAAGGGTAAGAAGCCACTGTGCCATCCATGCGCCAGGGCTATTGACAATCTCAGCTAAACTTCCGCCGACTGGCTGCCCCTTTTCGGTTGCCATTTTAGCCCAGCCATTCCCAATTCCAATCCCCCCGTCCAGGGCCTGAGCCATCCCAGACCGCAGTAGTCTCTGAGGCAGAGCAATCAATAAGTTCGTATATCCGTCAATGCCGTCGCCACTCGGATACTGTAGCCCGGCTCGAGTGGCGGGCCATGCAAAGTGGCCAAATGAATTTTCTAAAAGTTGAGCTGCCGCTTTTTTCGCACACTTTTGTGGCAGAAATCGGTGATAATATAAAGTTGAGTTCGTTTTTCATTGCTTTGCTCCAAAGCACTTAAAGCCCGACCGACACTGGCAAAGTGGTGTTTCTGCGGGCGATGTGTCAAATCTGAGCAGCTTCTATGGCCAGATAAAGCAATTAAATTCAAATCGCCAGAGGGCAGGAGGAGAGGAGGAAAAAAAACAAATCAGAAAGGAACCTGATAGGCAATTTGGGGACAACAGACAAAATTAGGCAGCAACAATGTCTAAACAGGGGGCGACGGCACAATCAGGAGCATCATCAGGGCCGATAACGATTACGGATATTATTATGTTAATCGAGATTATGATGACAGTCATCAGCGCCTCGTCAGGCGGGCACAATCTGCTCCAAAAGGACAAGGTTCCGTGGCGTGGTCCCCGTTCTCCCTGGCTCGTGGCCTTTTCCCGCCTCCGCGACTCGAGCCACGAGTTGAACTGAGACGCAGACACACAAATCTCTTTATAATCGTCCCGGCTTCGGTCCTTGACAAGGGACGCTGAAGCGCGTGCCTAGGAAGGGGCGTGTCCGGGCCTGGATTCGTTATGTTGCCGGGTGGGTTGCTGGAGGGTTCGGGTTCTTGTGCCTACACTTATAAATTTTTATTTGTTGGCATTCCGCAATTTATTTTATATCTTTTCTAGCGGCCGTGGCAACCACTGCGAACGCACTTTTTGCCTGTTAGCCAGTTTGCCAGTTTGCCTGTCCGTCGGTCCGATGCTCAGTCGCTCCTGCCGTCGTCCTTTTGTCCCGCTGCCTGTCTGTCTGTCCGTCAATTTGTTGGCTTGCGCAACGCTCTGTCAATGCCTGGCGGCATGGCTCTTGGAGGCGCGTCGTGCTGCTCGTTCTCAGGCCGTTACACTTTGAGAAAGTTTCGGCAAGGAATCTGGTCAAAGGAAGCCCTACACGGGTACCCTGGCTTCTGGCTACTTGTGCCTCCGACAAGAGGCCTAATCAAATTATGTCCACTTTGTTGTCTTGCTGTCCGGCGGATGATGCCTTTTGCCAAGCAAAGTAGGTTATGCCGGAGATGTGCTCATTAGGACAGATGCGTTGATCTGATTGTCGGCTTTTTCTGCCGCCCATTAGTCGCATGTCAATGCTGTGACAACGTGACGTATGCGTAATATATGTTTTTGCTCCTTCAAAGTTCGAAGGACCTCTTCTATTGGCTGTCGCAAGTGCTCTGCGGGCGCGTCCTGAGAATCCCGGCGTGCTGTGAGTTCGGTCTTCTGCGTTTCAGCCTTTGCTATGTCGAGAATGCTGTTTGTGATTTTTCTTTCCGTCTTCTCTTTTTTAACATTTTTCACCGTGTCGCAGTCCGGACTCCGGAGGAAAAGCCCGCCCGCCTCCGCCGCCTCTTTGTTGTGTTGGTTGTTTGCTCGTGTTTCCGCCGTTTCACCGATTTCTCCCATTCCACTGCTCCTAGCTCCTTTCTTCGTTGCTCTCCTCCGCCGGAGTCACTCACGCGTTAAGCGCGTTGCGTGCTTTATGAATCTGCCTTTGGACTGCTTCTCTATTACGTTCTAGACAACTTGAACTTGTTCTCAACCACCGCCTTTGCCTTCGCCTCTGTTGCGACCTTGTAGTCCTACTTATTTCCGGTTGATTTTCAGCTGCGTCCTTTGTGCGCTCGCCTAGACCCATTTCCTCCCCCAACAAGGACTACAAGTCGTCGTCCACGTCCCACGGCATTCGTGTTTATTAAGTCTAATTCAATTTTGCGTGAATTTTATTTGATGCATACATTAGGGCTGATGACGTTGAGAAATCCCTCGGCGTCTAAGTCCGCCTCATCGCCCCATCTCCTCGGAAGATCTGAGGTGTTTCGCCGGCGTCACAGTTGTAATTACACACTTAGCAATTTAGAGAGTTCTTCTATGAAGTTTTTAATTAAAACTTTGATAAATAAGCTCAATTTATATCCAGCCAGATATTTAGCATTTAACAAAGGCACCAACGCATGCCCGGCTTCTTCCCTTCGCCCGCCTGCTTTGTGTTTGGTGTGCATTTCTTTGGGAGTGCAGATTTTCCCATTTTAATTGAAATTTACCAAGGATGTCTTGCTCTTTGAAACGCTGGCGGAACGGAGGGAGGTTGGGAGCGTGAGCTCGGAGCAGGATGCGGAGTAAATTAAATTGACAAAGTAAATATACCGAGGGGGAATTCTCGTAAATAAATATCCGGACCATGGCCGCGGAAAATTTGCTCAAACTTACACTGTCGCCCACTCGCATTGCGCCCTCTGATTTTCTGATTTTCTGATTTGGGCAATTTTCGCGATCCGATTACAGCCAGGCTCCGCGGAGCGTTTGCAGTTTATCAGACGCCAGCAATTGCATTCTATTTTTATGTACTTGGGGCATAAATAGATGGAAATTTATGGCTGGGATGGCGTTACCACATTTGTTTCAATTATTCACAGTTCGAATGAAAAGGCTCTGGCAACATGCATATAAATTCAACGCAAATGCCAAGTGCGGAGCTGGATTCGCCGAGCTTATAAATTTTTATAGCTCTCGACGACACAGACAGAACGCTAAGTAAACACACATGAGCTGCCAAAATTGCCGAGCACACACACACATGCATACATCGTGGGAAAGTGGCTCCAAGTGGGTCAGGATCGGGCCAAGTCAAATCAATTGACGCCGAGACGCTTCTGCACACACACACACACACAGCTTAGACTGGCAGCGCCATTGTCGTCCTGTCTGCAGTGAGTGCGTGTGAGCTGGCAATACGATTAACCCACAAACGGCCGGGGCGGACGTGCCTCGAATCCTTTTCCGAGGACACTGTGGCAAGTCCGACTGACACTGCAACTGCAGTGTTGCTACTGCTGTTACAATTGCGAAACGTGGCCAGTCAAAGGAGAGTGCTTGTTGGCTCCGCTTCTCGCCATTTGGCCATTACTGCAATTCCCCAGCCAACAGGGCGGATGGGTAACGAGCAGTGACGGGAAGTATCGGAGTAATGCCAAGATGCTGGCTCTTACCTACACAGGAACAGAAAAAGGATGTGTTGCTTCTCTGGGAAATAAAGGAGCAGGCAACAGGCAGGAATTTATATTTATTTCTTAATTATTAACCAACATCTACATTCTATGTAGTCTTTGAGTTTAGCTTTAAGTTTATTTGTTTATTGATGCATTTTTATTTGTGTAACCTTTTTAATTAAATTTAAGCGCTCAAATATACCTAAACTTGGCAAGATAAGACATTTGCTTCTGCGTTAACCCTGGCCAATTTCGAAAATAGGGCATTCTGCTTAGGTTCCGCCTCATAACCAAAATACATCATCGTTCCTGTTCATGGTTTGGTTCACATGCTTTTAAAAATAAACAAAGTCCCCGGGTATAAATGGCTTAGCTGCGGAGGGGTGGCTGAACATTGAGTGTATTTTTAAACGAAGTTTTAATTTACAGCTTAGTTTTTTAAATAATTAAAATGTTAGCTTGATAGAAGATAGCTCTATATAAATTACCATGATTAAAAACTCCTTGAATCAAAATAGAGTCGAATTAAAATTTCCCTGCCTCAGTATCTTTCCCATCCCTAAGCGGCAAGCAATCGTAATGACAGCCCTGCACTCAGGACTTGCACTCCTTTCGCCAAAAGACAAGCACAAAAGAGTCCTCGGTGTGGAGATGGGTCCCCCGACTGCCTCGGTGTCTGTGGCTTGTTTGTGTTTAATTTGTGGCCCGGCCACAGCTGTTGACAATCGATGACGACGACCCCTTGGAGAAGGCTCCCCGACTGCAAGCCATCTGCACCTGCTCCGCGCTATGTACGAGCAACATAGCTCCCCTTTCGCGCGCCTGATTAAGTTTTTACATTAATTTTCCTACACCCTCGAAGGTCCTCGATCCAGTTGGTCCTCTTCCTCGGCATCCATCGCTTGTTTGCTTAGCCATTAGCCGGGGATTCTGTGACCTGCGGGTCGTGCTGGCTGGCGGAGCTTTAAGGCTGCAGGTCGAGAGCCGAGGACTGACCTTTTTGTCAGCGAGCAGCCCTCCCGCTGGCAGCTTTTGCCTTGCTGGCTTTTCACGCTTCGGTTGCAATCAAATTTATCGGATCCCCTTTATGGGCACCCCGGCAATCCTCATCAGCGCAAAGTCGATTACAAAATTTGCGTGCAGGACCTTTTCTTGATTGCGAAATCGCACACAACTCGATTAGAGTGCGATAAAGTGCAGCTGCTAGAGGGGAGGAGGGACACACAACGAGGGTATTGAGTCGATAAAATGCGAGATCTAAGCACCTTTGATGGCCCTTCTTTGGCAGATGCGATTAGGTTCCGGCTTGGAAGCTGGCTCGGCTTCATTGTCCAATTAGCCACATGGCTTCGGCTCAGACTTGTAACCAAATTCCGCTTGCTGCAATTAATTTGTTGGTCCTGCAGCTCAGTTGTTGCTCATTAAGGACCCGTCAGGCTCCGGCGGCTTCACAGGCGGCATAATGAGCTCAGTTCAAGTGCAAACTGTTTGCCCGAGTCTCGGGCGGTCAAAGGACGTCCTCCTCGCCCTCGGCATCTATATTTAGATACCTCAACAAACTTTTTCACAACACTTAAGTCGAACAGATAAAAGGCGTTGGCCTCTTGGCCATCTATGGGATTCCGCAGGGGGATGACAGAGGCCTCCTCCATAGAAGCTACGCCGCCTGTTTGGCACTCAAACTCACGGCTCTCTCCTCAGGCTGTTCTCGGCGGCAATTTGCCGTGATTAGTATAAATAAGTAACAGTTAGTGACCCATTTTCTGCACACCATTGAGCCAGAAAGAAAAGGCTTTAATGCCTCCCCTTCCCCCGGAGTTTGTGAGCTGTGGATGAGTACACTGGGGTGGACCTGGGCAGCTCGTAAAAGTTTATTCCCAGAATGCGATTCTAATTTGATTGCCTATATCTTTTGAAAAATAACAACACCATAGTCTGTGTGGCTATGTACTTTCAAGCTTTTGAGTGGAAATCAATTTTTGGAATACCGCAAGAGCTGGTGAAGAGAGACTGGAGGGCCTGATTTCAAAAAGAGTTTACCACCATATGTGAATAAAATAAACTTTCTAGTTCTAAGCAACGGTTAAGAACATAATAAAGTGAATGAATGTGAATTTTTCCTATTTCTCATAGTGTAGTTAAAAGTATTTTTCACACCGAAGAGTCCACCCCAATGCGCAGGGGTTACCTGCGTGATTCTCAACCGAATTTTATTTATGCATCCGCTCCGTGTCTCGGAGATAAATATGCATGGGGCATACAGCGAGCCAGCCAGTGGGTCCGACCGAGCGGCAGGAGCATCAAGAGCCGCCATCATCGCAGTAATCAACAGTTTAACGCCAACGCTCGGTGGCCCAGTTTTCGCGCCGCCACTTTGTAATCGTTAAGCTGGTCGTGCGGCCAACTATAGGACAAGGCAGACACACACGGCGTGAGAAGGGAAGTAAGGGTTACGGAGTGAAGACCCACCAGCATCGACGTCGTAAAATCATTTGTTTATCGCTGCGGCCGTTTTGGCCCCATTAGCAGTTCAAATCCATTCCATAAATCCCCGAGTTGCTGAAAACAGGGCTAATTCCCCTGCACACATACTACACATGGGTGTTTTTGGCGCCAGATGGCAGATGACGCGGCGATTGGCATGCAACATAAAAGCGTATTTTATGATTTAAGCGCCACAAAGCCACAGCTCACAGCACGAGCACGGGCACGGGCACGAACACGAGCCAGAGCCGGAGCCGGAGCCACATGCCGAAAGTTAATCACACATAAAACGTAATACTTTACGGTCACCACGAGTCCTTGGTCCCTGCTCAACCCCAATAAAGTTGCCCAATTTTGGGGCAAATACTCGTAACACAAAATAAATTGCATTCTGCGGATTTTACATTAACAAATTGCAAACAAATCAAGTTGCCCCAAAACCAAAGCAATTAGTTGCGGCCAAACAACGGCTAACCAGAGGATTTCAAGTCGTTCGAGAACTTCTGGCAGCCAACGCAGCTGGAAAGGTTTTTGTGGCCAAGTTTATCGCCGGGTTATTTGTAAAGAAAGTTTACCAACGCTTAGGTCATTGTTTATGTATTAGTTTAGCCAAGTAAGTTAAGCAAAGCGATTCGGAGAGTGTCGTATAGTTCATGTATTTAATTGCTTAGTAACATATTCAGTTAGTTTATCTATAGAAAGCAGATTGCGGTTGCCATTCGATATGCCCTTCGTCCTAGACAGATTTGCGTAGATGCTTTTGAAGTTTATGCATCGGATTTCGTCCTGCGTGACAGCTGAGGGCTGAAGGGTAACCCACATGTCCGTCATATGCAACAAAAGCGGTTAACATGGCTGCCTGCTGCGATCAAGCGGAAGTAGCTCATACACATTCACATAACCCCCCGAGAGTTGGCAACTTTTCGCGGGCCAGAGCAACTTTTGATCCCCTGCGGCATCCGAGGCATTTTAATCAACTCCGGAGAGCAGCCGGACGCACTGGAATGCGGCTAATAAATATTTATTAGTGGTGCCCTGTCGCCATAGATATGAAAGTTTAGAATTCTCTGACAACACATCGCCTGCTGCCATGTAATCCCTCTGGGCCAGTTGAGTCCTTAAGCCACGGCACTCGGCTCGGTTATCCTGCCGTGCTGCCAAGTCGTCCTTGAGTGCAGCAAAGCCTGCTGCCTGCTGCTGATTGTTGTGGCAACAGAACGGGCAACAGGCAAGAGGCAAATGTGCTTTTGATGACATTTTAAATGCCGTCGGGCCCAGGAATGCGTCTGAGAAGGAACTTCTCCGGTTCTGACGATTCCCCCACCCAGAAACTAATCAATACACACACACATGCACGCATCCCAATCCTCGTGCTTTCCGGGTTATGATTCCATTTTGGCTCCACCGCAGAGGCCAGCTGAACCGAGGCGAGGTAATCGAAAAAGGGAAAAACATAAATTGATTTCCAACAAAGCGAAAAAAGGGGAACACCAATTTGCTGCTCTCGATTTGTTTTCCCCTATATACTTTTTTATCCGCCAGTTTTCCACCCCGGTTTTGTGGCGTGTGCTTCCCGGCACACTTGCAGTTTTTAGCTGCTCGAGCAGACACGTTTCGGGAAAAGGAAAAGTTTTCAAAGGTCCTCTGCCCTTTGAGTTGTTGATGACATGTTTCGGCGCTATGGCGTGGTCCGCCGCCGCACCCGGGCAGATAAAAACAAAAAATGTCAACAACAGGAACGCTTTTATTTGCGGAAAAACAGAAAACAGAAAAATTAATTCAAGTTCGGCTCCTTCAGCTTGCTTTAAAATGTAAAGCGACAAACTTTTGGCCTGCGTTTGCAATTCTTTTATGTTTTCCACAGCTGTTGGCAGTTGTCTTCGTCCCCGACCCCGACATCTCAGGCGTGGGCCTAGTAGATTTAATTAAATTTTTCTATATAGCAAAACATTGTCGAGGCTGCTTCGTGTGCGAAAGTTTGTTTTGGGGCGCCGGGAGTATAGAGCCGGGATATAAAGTCCCCAGTGGCTAAATGAGTGAGAGCACTGAGTTTTCATATTGATATTTACATTTTTTAATTCACCCCTCCTAGACCCACCTTTCGTCCCAATTACATAGATTATCCGCATGCTTTCGGCGTAACCAGAGCCCCGTCACCTGCTCCTTTGCATCGCATTATCCACAGCATAACACAACATCCCACATGACCTCTGCTCCCTGCTTTTTGTCCGGCACTTTGAAGGACCACCTGCCCAGGCTAGCTGCAGATGAATATGCATTCGGATGTTCTGGGCAAGGTTAATACAAAAAACAAAACAAGGACCTTGCCCAACCGTTAAATATCTAGCAGTCAGTTTGTTGAAATCATTGCCTATGTTTTGGATGCTATAGGTTATATCAGGGGCAACTATATATTATTATGTATATAATATAAGATAATAAATTATTATCTTAATAAAAAGGTGTGCATGAAAAAAACTTTCTAATAATAACAACATTTTAAATATGCAATTATGCTTAATGAAATAGTGCGATATCAAAGTTACCCAACTTCCTGTCAATAATTTTTCTGGTATAATAGAATGAGAGCTGATTTTTGATAGTCATTGATATGCTGGCACTTTACCGAACTGGCTCTTAATCTGAACATTGTGTTTTGAATTTACTTAAACTAAACGTTATAGTAAGTACCTTGTTCTTGAATATTTTGGTTTGCTGATTACAAAAGCCGACAAAAAATTACGGATGATAAAACCAGCTGATTCTGTAAAATCTCTGTATTATTATTATTATTTCTTTAGAAAATTGTATTGTTTTTCAAAATTATAATTATTTTAATAAAATTTAAACAAAATTTTGTATACTTTTTCCATAGCTAAACAGTCATAGAATCCCCCTAATTGTGTGTTTTGTTATGAAATTAGTATTTATTTAACCTTCTGTGCAGTAATTAATTTTAAAATTTTCTATGAGCGATACAGTTTTAGCTGTTCTTGTTTAATTCCGTGTATTTTTAGCCTTGAATCCAATTAACCCATATACTCTCTTCGTACTGTGTACTAATAAAGAGAAAACAAATCATTCCATGTCGGTGGCTTTTTCATTAAAAATTATTAGGAGCACAATGTAAAATAGTTGGGAATTTGCATGGATGCCTGCTGCCAGAAGTGCAGCGCTAGTTTATGTGGACTTTGCGCATCGAAATTCAACCTGGCGAGCAGGGAAATTAAAAACACGATGCCACGCCTCAGGCGAGCCTCCCACATATTAAATATTCTCTAAGTTTTCAGGCGATGTGCAGGTAACTATGGTAAACCAGGTGAAGCACTGAGAAAGAAGCCCTTATGCTATGTTTAAATAATAATAATTCCGTTGTGATATTTTTCCATATGCTAAGACTCCTTCCACAGCTCAAGAGCAGTTGAAGTAAATATAATCCTGGATGGCTATTGTGGCATAAGCCAGGGTCCACAGGGTGGATGTGGCATTAAAAAGAAAAGGAAAAATGTTCGGCTCTCGACAGGTAGCAGGAGTTTGCCAGCATTTCAGAGGAGTGATTTGTTAGCTCTCAACTTTTCAGTGTGCTTTCATTAGCCTCTGAGTAATTAACACCTGACGCAGCCTGCAGCCCACCCGAATTGTTCGTTATTATCTGCAGGCGGAGGGGCAAGGAACCCACACAGATACTCAGCTACTCAGATACTCGGCTACTCAGTTAGGCGTCTAACGAAATTTGCCCACTCATGTGCAGCACAGAGAGCCAGCAGCAGCAGCAGCAGCAGCAGCAGCAATCTGTGCAGTTGATTGCAATAAATTGCATTTTGCTGGAAACCTAATTATATTAAGTTGCAATTACGGGGCAGGAGGGCGCCAGAACTTGGCACAGGTGCAAATGGCTCTACTCGGTTGCTGGGCTTTAAGAACTGAAAAAATGCTGCCAAATTGAATTGACTGCACTTAGCTGTGCATTACTGTACGATGCACAGATGCACAGAGGCACAGAGGCACGGAGCAGTGATGCAGCATGATGCAGATGGGGCAGGCTGCATTACTCCATCGCTCTCTGCGTTTGGCCACTGCTTTATGTGGCCTACGTTCCGGTATTTCTTATTTGGATTGCATCAGCCATCCTGTGTGTATCGCTGCCGTGTTTTTGGCCTGGCCTCCGAGTGCCGAGCGTGCGCCCGCCCATACATTTATCTGACTTGGGGGGTGAGCACGTGAGCGGATTATGATTACATGCAGCGCCACTGCAGCCTCGGATACACCTGCTTTGAGCCCGGGCTGCGAATCGTTTGGCAAAGCCAATCAGAGGCAGCAAACAAAAATATAGATGGGTTCGAAAAGCTGACGGCAAGCACTTGCAACTCAATTTTGAAATGCGAGAGGCATCCATGAGTTAAATTTGGAAGGCCTTCCTCTCGTTAAATCAAATTGTAGAAATTGCTGGGAAATTTAATTTGAAATGTGTGTAATGTATGTATCTAGTTGTAATAATTTAAAAGTAGTTAATTAATAAATTAATAATAAATAAGGTGGTTTATAATTATTAGTTAGGATTACATATGCGTCCCACGGATAAATCACAAAGCTATAAAATAAAACTATAAAATAAACACATTGCGAATAGATGAATTATTTAATTAAATTAGGAAATGTCTTCTTTAAAGCTTCGCTATCTTTTCAAAGAAGATTTGCACTTAATTTTGTCCTTCTATCCGCTATATTTATTACCATTAAGTGCTTTATATGTAGAAGGGATACATTGGAAAAGGCTTTGGCATTGGAAAAAGGATAGTTTAAGATTTACGAACTTAATTCATCCTCTTGTTTAGCTTTAATTTAATTAAGAAGCATATTTGAATATATTGAATCCTCTAAATGTTTACTCCTTCTTTGCATCCACAGCTGAGCAGTGCTCCGCGACCGGAAGCGGAAGTTGCCAAGCCGGAAGTCCGCCTGGTTATTACAATCGCCCTTTACGCAGCTCTCCTCTGTGATGCTGACGCCGAAGGTGAAAGTGTTGCCAAGGCACTGAGCTTGCAGAGTGGAAAGCGGAAATCGAGGAAGTGCCCGGACCTGCTTCACTTCAACCCCACTCTCGGCCTCGACTCCGGCTTAAGCACACAAATCCGGCATAATGCAGCGCTAAAGCTTCAGAAACAAATAAAGCCGGGACACTCTCTGCAAGGAGCACCAATCAGAGCCATCGTGGGACGGGAGCCATCCGCCCAAGGACACGCAATTTCTAAGCAGGAAACGGCGACAAGGCGGCCAACGAAATGGCGGACTTGGAGCGCATACGCCTCGTCCTCCTGGGTGGTGCCGGCGTGGGCAAGAGCTCCATTGTGAAGCGCTTCCTGTTCAAGTCCTACACAGACAAGTATCGCGCCACCGTCGAGGATCTCTACAATCGAGAGTACGACCTGGGCGGCGTCACGCTAAAGGTGAGTCCTTGTTCGTGTTGGTCAGCTTACATTTTAAGAGGAATTTCCTTCTTTTTGGTTAAGCTGAAAACAAAATTCACTTTAACCCAGAACTTTTCATGGAAATAATTTATTCCGGGAAGTCTTTGATGCATGCAATTTCATTGGTTAAAATGTTTATTTTTGATTTAATTTCTGTAGCGACAGTGCAGACTCTTTTGACCAGTTATTGATTTATTATAGTTAAACGAATACGAAGAAGGAACCTATGTATATAGGGAATATCACAAGTCGTGCATAGACTACGTGCTTCAATATACATATAAACCCTTTGTTTTTAATGAGACTAAGTCCCAAGTTGAAGTACATAACATTTGCAATTTGTAAGTGCACTTGGGTCGGATTATGTAAACTGCCGGCAATTAGTGGCGACTTCATTAAACCAATCACTGTTGAGGTCATCAACTTTCCGAAATTCTAAGCCCATTAATTAGGAGGAAATCTACTAATTGGATGTCTGGAGACCTGCCCCAGTATCTGGCTCTGCCGGCGGCAAAGGCTCAGCGCTCCATATGCAAAGTATTAGCCAAGACACGTGTGCTCCTGGTCTCCTGGCAATTGAGTAGCTCCCCGAAGCCTATTTGGGTAGCGGGGGTGGTTTCAGCTCTGAGCCCGAGGCTGCAGCTTCACATTTTGAAGATGGAAACACAAATTGAGCGGACGAATCTCTACTTGATTAAATGCACTTAAAGCAACCTGGCTGAGTAGTTTCTGGGCTGAGCACATCCCACGCGAGTGACTGACTGGCAGACTGACTGGCTGTCAGTGGGCGGAGGCCCATTAATCAAATTTGCACACGCTCAAAATGGCGGAAACAACATGGAAAATGTGGGGCCATTCCCAGACGAAGGGCGAACGAGTGCCAGATTGGGAGGAGGCCCACCTAATGTGCTACTTAAAGAGGGGCAATTAATGGTTAATAACTTGTCTGGCGGGCGGAAATAGCCCGGAAACTGATAACTGCCGTACATTATTATAATCGAGTCCTAATCGGCACTGGGATAAGCACTCCTAAGGAAGGCTCTCGCCAGGCGAATCCGAGTCTCCATCCATCCATCCATCCGAGTACTCAGCACTTTTCGACGCATCCGCCGACCGTGTCGTGCCGGAGGAAACTTCCGCTGGAACATCATTCACTCTCCGTTCTTCGGTGTTCCAGCTGATTATTTGCTGTTCAAACTTGTCTTACACCACAACCACATGCTCGGCGAACAAAAGTTGAGCTGAAAATTGATTAATAGGCGTGCGGGGAGGAGGAGCTCAGCGTTGCCACCGTCATTATCACCGGTCCTGGGGCTTCCCCTGACACACTTGGTGGTGGCGCCAGTACCAGGCCTCAATCCTTGCTCCTGCCAGGACATGTTTCGCCTTAATTAATTTCATTTTGGCGCCCAGCGGGGTTCTAATACTTTATCTTGCTTGGAGAGGCCAACCCAGATTGAATTCCACTTGGAAGCTTAGGGTGATTTATGCCCGGCCACCTTCGATGCAGTCTCCCGGCAGCCCGATGCATTCAAATCAATTTTACCTGGACAATTTGCCGAGGTTCCTGCTCCCGGCTCAGTCTGGAACTGTAGCGGGAGCTGAGGCTTCGCCTAATGGCTCCTGCTCGAGCGAGGAGCCACTGCAGCCCGCTGTGACTGATTGTCGGAGCAGCGTGTGGCCATCAAACGGGAACATTACATTGCACTAAACGATTTCTGCTCTTTAAAAGCAATTTGGTGTACCTACGTGTATGTGCGGCGCAGCAGGGAGAATTTGATGCCGCCAACAAGAAGGCGGGTTGGGGCCCTAACAAAGCCCAGCCAGCGAACAATGGCAGTGTCAGAATTATAAATTGTGTCATTCCATAAAGTGTTTTTAATAAAGTTTACCCATCGCGGCCAAACAATGTGCTACAAATTTGCGTCACAATGGCCAAGGCTGTCAGGCGGGACGCGGAATGCTGCTGACACGGCTAAACGATTGGCTTTTCCTCTGGCTCTGGCTCTTTGGCCTCTGGCCTCTGGCTTTTGGCCTCAACGTGCCATTGACACTGCGGATCGCGTTCGATGCGTATCGCGTACGCCACGCGGCGATACAGCCGACATAACAGATGCTGACACGGGGATTAGTTGGCATCAAGTGAGCATTGAACGTGCCACAAGCTACGAGCTCATAGCCAGGAGCTAGGAGCCAGGAGCTCGGAGCCAGGACCCGCCACTCCGCCACCCCTCAATCGCTCAGACTGGCGACTTGTCCTTGATCTCACCATTGACAAATCGCTTGAGAAATACTTGAATTTTAAAACTCACGCAGATTCAGAAGGCAGTAAAATATAGTGGAAGCGTTTACTTTAACCCTCACAAATTACAATCATAAATTTCTATTGAAAAGCACTTTATTTAGAATGTAATTAGAAGCTTGATTAATATTATTAGGCAATTGTTTTTTGAGAGTTTGTGTACGAATGGATGATAAACATGGGAGTTAAGGACTTTTAAGGTTCAATCTTTTATCTATTTCGCTCAAATTCCCCTCATGATGAACACCCGACGACTCCAATCATACGTATATTTTACTGTCATTCTTTGAATTATTTATAATATTATTTTAATGTTTAAATATAAATCAATTTGGCAATATGGACACATCGTAGAATAGAAAGAATTTTCATTTAATCCACAAAGTTTTATGCACATCGACTCTACCTTACTTCTTTAAATAAAGTTTGACTGATGACCCGGTTTAAATACAGCAAACCGAACAGAGAATATCTATTCAAAAACTTTCTAATATTTTTAAATGCATTTAATTTAATAAATATTTTAAAGAATGTAATGGAATAGGACGACCTTACCAAAGACCTTATAATATATATGCTAATCATTTTCCGGGCAAATATTTCTTTACCATTATTCGAAATAATGAAATCGAAGACTGAAAATTGTCATTCTCATATAGTACATATCTTGCAGACAAAGTTATTTTTAAAATCGGTCATATTTTTGAATCTACTTTTTCTTTAATATTTTGTTTAATCACTGCATAGTTTTTGGTTCTCTCCGATTGGTATAGTTTTTAGTGCTAGGTAACATTAGTCACTGTAACGACCTTATATTTAAAATTAAATTTCCATGATCTGCGTCATGTTGGGCGCCAATTAAAAGCCACAACCGCTTGACACATGTTGCAGCAACGAACTGCGGTCCCGAATAGGCATCGCTTAAGCACCAGAATAGGGCCATTCACATTTAATCAGCTGCAATTTTTCAGCATTACCATAGCCAGACAGACTCAGACTCTCTCTCTCTTGTTGCAGGTGGACATTCTGGACACGTCCGGTGACATGCAATTCCCTGCCATGCGACGCCTGTCCATTGCCACGGCGCACGCGTTTATGCTCGTGTACGCGGCCACATCGGCGCCCAGCTTCCAGTGTGTGAAGCAGTGCTTCGAGGAGATCCGGGAGCAGCGCGGCGACTTTCAGGTGAGCCAGCAAAAGCAAAAGCACCGGCACCTGCATTCCTGAATTTTGTATGTAATCAGCGGGAGCTGAAAGATCAGAGGGCCGAACGCGAACGCACCGTTTGCCGCAATCCGAAAAGCAATTAAAAATGCTCTTCTTTGAGCCGGTGGAGTCAAGCCAAGCGGCAGAGGTTTAGGCTTGTTCCAGAGCCCTTGTTCAGATGTGGCACAGTGGGTCGAGTCGAGTAAGTGAGAAGGACTTTAGGAAATCCTAAGAGTTTGAACGGATTTTGAATAATAATTAAGTAAGAGAATTACCAACTAACTAGACTTGAAATGTAAGTCAAGTTAATGCATGAATTCTCAAAACTGCATGCCACCTTAAAAGTCTTCTTGGGAATTCCATCAATGGAAAAATAAGAGGTTTAATATTGTTGGAATTTATTCTCTTATTATTCTTTATTGGTTAACAAATCTCCCTGCTGCTTGTACTCGACCCACTGTACTCCAGTTAGTACTATTGTTTCCGCTGGCGCTTTCACGGTTTCCGCTTCCCGCCGCCATTGTGCCGCCGAGTGTCAATTATGGCACAATGGCACACAACGACCCGTGCTCCGTGCTTTCTTTGTGTGCTCCCCGATTTCGGGAGGACAATTGGAGAGTTGTGCCGCGGATGCTTGCGTTCTGCTTCTGCTCCTGCGACTGCCACTGCTAATTCCCCTTTCGTTCCTTTCATTCGCAGGACATTCCCATTGTGATCGCCGGGAATAAGGCCGACTTGGCCAGCACCCACAGAGAGGTCAAGCTGGAGGAGGTGACCGATTGGGTGTTCTGCGAGCTGCCGCGCTTACGGTAAGTCCCTACATTTATTTAGCAAAACATGGCGGACATAAAGAGCGCAACAGCTGCTGTTGCTGCTACTGCTCCTGCGTGCGACAGCAATTAGGGGACAAACTGCCAAAAGTTGTGCAACAAAGCCGGAGAGCACAAAGCCGCAAAACCGCCAAACAGCTGCAATTTTCATAAGTAACGCAACAAAGTGGAATTAAAAAAGCCCCATAAATTCTGGCCGCCCAACTGCAAGGGGGCCACCAGCCCAGGAAAGGCTGAGGCAAACGGCAAATGGCAACGGCAAGCGTCGCAATTAAATTGCTACAAATGAAATTAAGCGCCAGAGAGCGTGATGGTGGCAGTTTGACCCCCGAAATCAGTTGCATTGTCCGAGGATGGGGTTGTGGCGCTCATTAAATACCATTTGTTGGCATGAAAAACGAGCTCCAGCCAGGGGGAAAATTGCAATTCGCCGGCAGTCACCAGTGTCAGCAGTCATGTCACAAAGAGCATTTTCCCGTAATAGCTCCTAATTGGCCATCTTGTGCCGCAAACGGTGTCGCTGTCGTGTAGCCCATCAATTGCCACCTGCGACCACCGGGTCGTATGAGCGATATGTTCGAGCATTCCCGGCGAGGACTCTCTGAATACTAAACAGCCTAGTTGTGGCACTCTGTATGCACATGCATAGTATGCAGGAGGTCCTTCAACTCGAATGCTCTCGAACTGCTCGATTTCTGCGTCAAGAGAAATGTTGTTTGATTAGTAAATGCTCTCAGGCAGACACAACGTTTTAAGAGGGAAACGTTCAATTTATGTTCTGAAGACTCCAAGAGAGTTCTTTAATGAAAAACAAATAGGAAAAAATGCATAAAATATAACACTGAAAGTTGAAGTTGCTCTAAAAAATAAATCAAATGGTATTTCAGTTCGTACCAACGAGTGGAAAATGAGTACACTGGCCTGATTAAGTTCCTTGTTTACCGCATTAACAATTTTAATTCATTTATCGCGTGACAACTAGCCCTGAAAGCGTGTCCGTATCCTTTCGATTCGACTCTCTGCTGGCACTTACTTCCCCGCCCTTCGTACCGTAGCTTTGGCGCTGTAATTGCTTCCTTAATAAACTGCGGAGCCGGCCTCGTAAAAATCACTTACAATCACATACGTGCCTGCTGGACTGACTGGACGAGAGGAGCCCGAGGAGTGCTGCCATAATTCCATATCCTGGAAAGACCCGGGCCGGGGAAAACGAGGCGTGGTACGCTCGTGTTGCTGTTTAAGCAAGCGTGCGTAAACTTATTTAAAAGCGACCGACGCACAGCCCGAACAACAGCACACAGGAGGCGCACTCAACCGCAGAATGGAGATGACAGAGGCCGCAGGACGTGGGATGAAGGACACTGAACGCAGGACCCAGGACAGTTGGCGCGAGCATTACGTACAAATCTCTGTTGGATTAAACATTCACGCAGATTGATGGTGCGGTTTGGGCCACGGCAGAGTGAGGCACCTTGAACCTTTCGCCACAATCTCGCACCTCCGCACGTGGCGGGAGTGCTTCGAGGAGCGTCGAGATGCAATGCAATTTGTTGCTCCACCGCCTGCCTGCCTTTCAGTCTCTATATCTCCCGGTCCGTCTGTCTGCCTGTCTGCGGTTAAACGCTTTAAGAGCACGCCACTCAAGTGCATTTATCAGCCTGAATGAGTACACCCTGCGTATACATAATATGTGGATATGTGGATATGTGGATATGTGGATAGGTGGATAGGTGGGAGCCTGCCGCTCGCTTGCTACAAGTGTAAGTGGCTTCCTCGCTGGAACAATGTATTTATTCAACATTTAATTGCAAACTCATGCGCATTTTACCTCGCATTCTGCCTGGGTTAATGCGAAAAAAGTGAAAATAACTCGCAGCCCATATCAATTTTGCTCTGATTTACTGTTATTACAGCTTATGGCGTTAACAATTCAGACATCTATTTATTTATTTTGCCAAGTCAGCTGTTACAATTTTAATTAAATGAAGCTTTGATGATATATGCAATTATTCTGAGCCATTCTCCGTTAGCATTCTCAAAACGGTTCCCTTTAAGAAACTTTGGATCGATAAAATTTATGCTTGATGATGGAGGACTTAAAATGAAATTTAAGGGAAGATAGAAGAATAAAGACGGTTTCTTTGGTAGTTTAGCCAGACCATTGTTACGGAAATTATAATGTCGTTCGATTGTAGTTAAATTTAACATTTTTTAGCGCTCATATTAATGATATATATGATTTAAATTAAACGAAATATTTCGTAATTATGGGGTCGGAATAAAGTAACAGCATGCAAGCTAATGGCTAGATTCGGAATAACCCAAAATATTTCTTTATTAAAATAAGTATATCTTTACGCTTTCCTTGTGATTTTCGTACGATAAATTGATATCCTGTTTATCCCATACTATTTATACCATCCTTACTGTCCTAATTGATTTTGTTCCCGATGAAAAAATCATTATATTTACTAAGTCATCGAATAAATTCTTTACACTTTTATTTTATTTTATTACACATATATTTTATGTGAGAAGAAATTCTGTTATTAATATTAAAAAACCAATGAAACCAAAGGAAATGTTAAAAGAATTCTTTATTTAAATAAATATGAGTTGTTTATACATGTTTAAAGTTAGGCTGACAGACAAGGTATCTAGATAAATATGTAGATACATTCTAGATAGTTTAGTCACTCCCTAAGTGCTAAACATCGCCTGTTCTCTCGTCGTCCTCGTCCTGTTTCTTGCCGCTGTTATGTGGGGCGAATCAGCTTTGTGACCGCAGCCTGTGCGAAATACTACATGACATGCCTAATTTAGCCATTAGCCACGCTTGCCTCCGGCTGTTGAGCGACGATGGGCAACTGCTGTGCGAAGACCACTCGCAAAAACTATGCTTTGCATTGAACACGCGAATACCATTGTTGTGCTGGTGTTGTTTCGACTTTTGGCTTTTTCGGTTTAGTTTTCGCTATGTTTTTGGCCATCGAAATTCGCTGACGTTACGTATACGCGATTTATGCAGCCACCCCTGAAAAGTATGCCACGTTTTTTAACTGAGTCCAGTCGGCGTGTTTTTTGTTCGTTGCAGGGCCAAGGTGCTGGAATGCTCGGCGAAGGAGGACAGCAATGTGACCGATCTGTTCAAGTCCCTGCTCTCCCTGTCCCGGTTCCTGCCCGCAAGCAGTAGTGGGAGCGGGGGCAGCGGGGCCGGCGGAGAGGCAGCGCCCAGCGGCTTCAAGCGGCGCTCATCGGCCTATGTAAGCGCATCGTCCAGTCGAAGTAAGTATAGAATGCGTTCTAAAATTATATTTCAATAAATATTAGCAGGACTGGGTGGCCACTTAAATCGCTTTAGATACTAATAGGGTGCTAAAAACTAGTTAATTTTGAAATCAAATTATTTTAATGCACATTTGTATACATTGTATAGTATATTTATCAAATGTACACATTTTATACTCAAGGATAATTTTAATAAAAATCACTTACTGAATATGACCGAAAGTATAGATTCCTACATACATAGCTACTATATCTTTATTTAATGCTAATATACGATTCGATATTTTAACGCTACAAGTTTAAAAAATCTTTAATTATATATATCGAATAGTATAGTATACTCCTTCGTTTCTAAATAACACTTCCTACATTTTTTTCTAATATACCTACATATATGTACATATATGTATTTCAACGTTGAATCCGTTGGGTTTCGTTTCCATATACATATATTAAAATAAACGACGTCTTCTTTATGATATATTGTAATTTGTTTAAATTTTTTAATTTTAACTTTTTTTTCCTCTCGCTGTACTAATTTTTTATTAATATCCAAAATATATTTCAAAATAATTCTGGGACAACTGCTTTGTGCGCTGTCGTACATGATGGATTCATAACAATTTGTTGCCATGGCCACGCGAAATGAAACCCAAATCGGCAGCTGCTCTGGCGGAGGAGCCCTTTGTTGATTGTTTTTTACCTCGCTTGATTCCTGATGCCTGCTGCAGTTTCAAATATCAATTAAACATTTACATTTTCCGGCTCCGATTGAAAGCCAAGAGCCTTTGAACGGAGGCATCGGACCAGGATCGGTTTCAGCCCCATTCGGCGCTTTAAGTTCCGACATAAGCAGCTTAATTAGTGCGAAATTAACATATACCGCGCCGGCCATAAATGCAATAATTAAGCCGCTTGCAGGTCGCGTGTAATTAAGCCGTGTGCTTAAGCTCTGACTAGGGCGCATCTGGCGGGGCTTAATCAATAATTGATGCACATTTATTAATAAATTCATTTTAAATCAAAGAGGGGAAAGCCGCACGGACGAGGGGCCAATTAATGTATAGGCGTTGTATAGGCGGACCTAGGTCTAGGATGAATTTGGCAATTTGGCTAATTGAATGCAATTAGCATTCCAGCTTCAATAGCCGCCCTTCGACCGCCGTCCGCTGTCCGCTGTCCGCTGTCCGCTGTCTTTGGTCTAATTAATTGTGGGAATTCGGCAGGCGAACCGGCGAAAAGACCCTTTCTTCCATCCCAATCGACAAAGACAAACTCTTTTTCATTATTCATCAGACGACAAAACGGAGCCTAATAAAAGAAACACAGAAAAGCAAAGCAAAAGGTAGCGGGGAAAATATGTTACAATGGGATACAACTCGGTCCCCGACTCCCTCCGATGTCAAACGCGTCTGGCGTCTGATCAAAACGCTCTCGAGCGAGCACGTGTATTAATTAAACAGCTTGACCTTCTAATTACCTCGTAATGGAATGCTTTATTATCTCATTAAAAACTTAGTTCGCGGCACATGAAAATAGAACGAGGCAACAACCAGAAGGACGGCCAGCAAGCAACTGCCAGCGGCCAAGAACGGCTCAAGAAGTTTTAAATTTTGCCAGGCTCCTTCTTGAAGTATAAATATCTAGTTAATTAATGTTGCCCAAAACTCATCCCATTACACGGCAGCCGAATAATTAATTTAATTTCCGTTGGAGAAAAAGTTGTTCAGTCATCACAGATCCCCTATAGCCACCCAGCGGCTGCCGCTGCTCCTTCGCACAGTTGCCAATAATTTAATTGTTTGCCGGAAAGTCTTTTGATAAATTTTTAGTGGCCCCTAGCCCTCGTTGGCCGCCGCAAAAGTCATTCAAATTAAGTGCAAAGTTGCCCTCAGGCGAAAGCGCCAAACTGGAAGTTACGGTTGTATGCAAGTACATAATTTTCAGCGAACTTGAATCCGAATGGCCCAGAGGACTCCGCAAAAAACATATTAAATGCTGACCAAAAATGTCGTCAAATACTTGGTCGGGGATCGAGGGTCGCAGGTGGAGGCTTTCTCCTGCTGTCGATGACAGGCGGACAAGAGACAAGCAACTATAGCCGTCGACGTTTGTCTGAATGGCGAAGGTCGTCGTCGAGTGGCAGACTATAGACTTCATACGACCCGCACACTCTGGCGGTTCAACGGACGACTCGCCGCAGAGGTGACAGCGGTGACAACAGCCTTGATTGTGCCACCGAAAATAGGTCTAAGCACTTAATCACAGCCGGCTCAGGGGGACTGGCAGTGGGGCTGCCTCAAGTCAAGTAATTGCCTTAAAATGTACACCGCGGCGTATGCAAAAACAAATCGCAGAAATTTCATTTACAATGCTGCCATTTTGTTGCCGAGATTGTTTCGTGGCGTGTGTGAGAGAGCACAGGGAGAAAAGATGGAATATTTTATATTTAGATTTTATGTCTTACTTCCTTTTTCCTTAGTTTATTTTTTTACAGAATTGCTTTTTTGCTTTTTTTGGGTATCCAGCACTCACAGGGTGGGCTTGCTAAAAATGGCGAATTTTCGAGAGTAAACCTTCGAAAATCTTTGAATTGAAGTAGTAAACGACTTTGAGGTATTTTTTTTTTTTCAATTATGATATAGTTGTCCGATCCAGCCTGTTCCGACTTATGTAGGAGTGAGAGCATATAGAAGACTACCAGCAAAGTTTCATTAAAATAGCTTCGAAACTGAGGCACTAGTTTGCGACGGAAGAACAGTCGGACATGGCTAGATCGTTTCGGCTGTTGATCCTGATCAAGAATATATATACTTTATAGGGTCGGAAATGATCAATGCGTTGCAAACTTCTGACTGAAATTATAATACCCTGCAAGGGTATAAAAACATAACTTCGCTGTTTCTAAACATATTTTCATCAAATTTGAGATTTGGCCACATAACATTATTACAGAATTTCGATTTTAATTTTATAGTTCAATAGCAATCTGCAAGTCAAATTTTATTGTCTATAATATATATTTAATATAATATATAATAATATATTTTTTGGTTTAAATAGTTAAAGTAGTAGTTAGTTATAGTTAAGAAATCAAGAAAGTTAGATGAAATTGTAAATTTTTAGAGAGCAAGGCCAAATTTTCATAAATAAAAAAAAAAACAAATATATAATATTGAATATATATATTGAACCCAAAAATGTCAGCATAATGTCGTACAATATTATGTACTTTGTAAAAAATACACAATTTAAAATATTTGTTCATACATTTAGACGCATTTTTTAATGACTTAAGAACTCCAGTGATTTCTAGAATCTAGAATCTATGTACATATATGATAATGCCGCCATAACTTATAGGTATATTTCAAAACAAAACAAAAATTAAAGACAATACACTAGATAAGATAACACACGAACAGTTATAGTAAAAAACTATAGGGCTGCGCATCTTACTTAATGTTTTTTATAGTTGTCTATTAATGTTGTATTAATTTTTAATATTTTGTATTATTATTTTATTTCGCATTTATCTTATCTTTTTTAATTGAAATTAAATTAATAATATTGTTATTCGATTATTAAGTTGGTTTTTTCTTTAATTTTTCCATTTGGGACAAAGCATTAAGAGTTTTATTTAAATTAACCCACAATTAAAGTTACCATAAGTGTTAAAATCTTTTTGAAAAAGTATACAATACAATTAATATTAAATTCGGTGAAAATTTATTTAACGATGTAACTTCTTGTTCCACAATTTCGGACTCCTTTTTGGCGGTTTAAAAAGCTTTATGGTTTGTGTAGCACCTCTGATTTATTGTTATGTGATAGACTTGCCGTCGTTCAGATTTTTTATTTTTATTTAATTATTTTTTATATTATTTCACACATTTCTCTCAAACTCACCCTATTTTTCTCTGTGGCTGCTACATATGTTTACGGCTCTGAAGTGTATTTGTGTGACGGGTGATGGGGCGGCACAGGAACGGACGAGAGCGTAAGTTGAGACAAAGCCAGAGCTGCAGGCCACATACATGTGCTGTGGCCAGGAAAGCGGCTTTTGCCGGGTCCTCCTCTGACGAGGCTCCTCGCCCTACTGCGGCTCCCGTGTATTTTCCGGGCCACGGGTGGTTTTGGGGATTCACACCGCAAGCCGTTGTTTTATTTTCCCAGGCCCTAACTCAATTGTGGAAGTCTCGTAATACACATTAAATGCGAAATATATTGTGTGCCACGTACATGCGTGCGATCCACCCTGGCAGTAAAACAATCAAGAGTGGAATTATGGTAGAGTTTAAAAAATAACGATTATTTTGAGTGTGGAAAAACCCGTTCGTTAAATAAAAAAAAACTCGGGTGTCAAATAGTTTTCCACTTTAATTTGAGGGACTGATTATTATGGTTGCTTTTTGTACACATTAAATATAAAAGCAGGACTTTTTTAAGTACAGATAACCCCGTTTACTACTCTTATGTGTCCCCACAACACGTTACAAAAAGTACTGTCCTTTTACGTGAACATTTCAACTTCAGGATATGTAAACCATTTACTGTGCGGTAATGAAACCCATTGAGACACCCGAATATGTTGTGTTTTTCTTCATTTGAATCAGCACAGCCCCTACGCCTGATGTGTCTTCCTGATGAAACCCGACACACAGAGCCGGGAGAGTAAAACAAATTTAATTTAAATTTCTGTTACACGACGCACGCACGCATCAATTCCCGCCGCATATGCACAATTTATACCGAGTCCGACCCCAGCCACCGGCACATCCCGTCGCCCCGGCACCCACTTGTTTGTTTTTGTGCTGCTCCGGCAGTATTCCCGTGCTCTGTTGGCAGTTGCCCTCGTTACGGCTTTCATCCACGCGGCCACTGAGCTGCGGGGATGCCGGAGTTAGGTCGCTCGCATGCCTCCTGAGCGGGAGGCATTTTCGCGCGCTCTCTGTCAGCGGCAGCCGCAGTGCGAGTTCCCCCGCTGCTCGACGCCTTTTTTTGACAACAATGGCGCTTGGCGGCCATTTTGTTTGCACTTGACACCGCCGACACCCAGAAGTGTGCAACACTCTGTCGGCAGGCTGGCCATAAAGTGCTGGCGTGCTCAATAATTCTGTTTGCTCGGATCATTTGGCCACAACGACACAGACGCATTTCGCCGCTAAGCTGTAAACTTTAATAACTGAATTGAGTTGGCTTACGATTTGGCTTTCCCTTTGTCTTCTGGCACCTAATGCCCGGTGCCGTGCCGTCCAGCCAGCGATTGTTTTCCCGCCCATTGTAAGCCCCGTCTTTGTTTGCGGCTTTATGGTCCGCTCCGGAGGAACAAAAAGGCCTGTTTGTTTACCAAGGGAACTGGCAAACATCTTGCTGCGAACACCTTTTGTGTGCCTTTAACACTCTCGTTGGCAGGCTAAGCTGGCTGATTGAGGATTGCCGGAAAGTTAACGACTTCATTGACATGGCTTACTTAATTGGTGGGAGCTACATTTCCTCCTTTCAAAAGAGATTGATTGGAAATCTTATTTTCATTCGTTAAATTTGACAAGGATGGGTATTTATCATGAAACTTGATGTGATATTTATCTGCATATTTTTTGAGTGAAAAACATTGCCGAGACTGTAAATATTTCGTTCAGGCTTTTGCAATTTAATTAAATCTGCACTTGATAACTGATTTTCCGAGTCATAAAGTTCCTTCATAAAAATAGTACCTTAGCCGTCGCACCCATGAGGGGCTATTCCTTTGAGGAGCCCCATCTGCCCCATCTGCCCCGTTGGCGGCAGATGCGTGGCAGATACTCAAGCTGGGCGGACGAGAGGGGAAATTGGGTTCTGCTGTTGAGACCTCTTATCTTGAGATGAACTTTGACTGTGCAGCCGGCTGTAAAAAAACCCATTTCGAGCGGTAACTTTGCGAATGTGCTGCAACTCCCTCCCCGGCTCTTTGTGTGTGTATTTCGCTCATAAGTTAATTACGCCAGCGCACGGCGGCTGCACTGGAAGTCCGGGTGTGCCAGTTGCTGCGGCAACGGACAAGGACGTCTCCCCCCTCGGTTGGGAAATTGGATTTTCCCTGCATTGGCAGCTCGCAGCTCGCACAGCTTCCCGAAATCGCGCATTCCCTTTGTGCCGGTGCTCGACGGCCGTTAAATGCACTCGTGGATACTAATTAGCCACGCGTTATTATCTATTTGTTGCAGATAAAAATCGCATGAACAGCCCGGCTCTCGGCAGTGCCGGCGGCAGTGGTGACAAGAAGTGCTCCGGCCTTGTGGACGCCGTCGATGTGGCCAGCACCAGTGCGGAGGCCAAGCTGAAGCCGCGTTCCAGGTGAGTGCAACACGCGCCTGATCATCCATACACCAGGAAAAATTATGCAGTGAATATTTGAGGACATTGCCTTTCATTTATATTTATAAAATATATTATCCTTATGTCATAATTCAGGGAGTTATTCATTTTAATTAAATAGATATTCATTTGTAACAACACCAAACTATACAATTTATACTAGGCTCATCTCTGACCACCAGTTGAGTTGATTTACCCTTGTCGGCCTGTCCTTTCGATTCTTAAAACTCCTCTCCTATCCTAATAACCTATGTTATCAAGTTTGTTTTACAAGTAAGCCATTAATTCGGGTATATTTGACTGAATTTCGCTGTAATGTTCTTACAAATAATGCATACTGGAATAATAAACTTGTTGAACTTCTTCTCAACATATTTCTAGCAATATTTGTCTTTATTTGTCATCATTTTTTTTCTGCCTGTTTAATTGAAATTTTTCATAAATTTAAACATCATTTTATAAAATGAATTAGGCAGGTCCATGTTTTTTTACCGACTATCTCACAGTCGGTCACATTTGACTTCATCATCCCTTTTTAAATGGTTAGTAGAGTAAGTGCTTAAATTGATTATTAATTTTTTTTTATTTAAGAATAATATAATTTAAGAACATATTGAAACCTAGCAATTTCCACATAGTTGTTGCTCATTTTTCTCCTGTGTACACGCCTACAACACGCACATCCGCAAGCCGACGCAGTCGGCTGGAATCCCTGGCAACATCCGGCTCCTGTTCCGGTTCCCTTTCCCCTTCCTTTTCCTGTTCAGCCCACTCGTTCACAGCCGTTTCACTTCCATTGCAGATCGCTCATACGCCGCGCCTCCCGCAAGACCAAGCAGCAAATCAACAACGCATCAACCGACGACTGCAACGTGCAGTAAGGCACTCGCATTATTCGGACCGGCAGCGCCTAATTGTGTTATTATATTTCGCCACAAAATGTATTAATAATAGAGGCGGCAGCAAATTAGTGTGCATAAACAAGTGGCGGGGCCCTTATTTATGTTTGGCGCAACGGGTTGATTATTCCGATAATACAAAACTCACACAGAACACGGTTGGCTCAAGGGCAAACGAGCCCAGTTTAGCGTAGTTGTTGATGATGAATGTGCAACTCGATAAATAACTTTAATAATTTACTCTGTGTCCATATCGAAACTAAGCCACTCGCAGGCATTCCCAGTAACTGGAGCTCCGTGTTAATGACGTGATGACGCTATATAATAATTATATTAGAAAATCGTTTGTTCCAAATCGCAAATGATTCTCTTCTCTACAATTGTCATAGTCTTCATTTTTTTGCAAACTTAAATCCCAGTTTTTTTCATGCCGCTGATGAGACTCAAAACAATTCGACTTAAATTATATCTAATGTCATCGGAGCAGGCAGGTTAAGATATTAATTCGACACTGAGCCGACTTGCCAAGGATATACGGAAATCGATTTCAGGTTTGGTCATTGCGGTTTAAGGGGACCAGTTTTATTTAAATTGAAAATTATTACTCTTTGTACGACTAAGCATTTCGATTTTTGTCCACATTGTGTACGGATACGGAATTTGAATTTAAATGAGAGAGACAGGCCAGCGGAAGGAGGGGACTCTTCTCACGAAATTTCTGGGCATCGTAATGCCGTTCATAGAGTTCCTTTTTGATGAGAAATTAATGGCTCAGTTGTTGTTGTTGTTTGTTGAGGGGTTATTTGAGGGAGGACTAAGTTTAATTCGTTTTGCATTGATTGATTATCATAATATTATGATAGGTTGGCGTAGCTTTAAGGTAAACTCTGAAATGCCAATTTATATACATAGGTACATACAAATATGTATGTATATCTGCACCGTTAGCTGGCACTGTAGTTATTATTATTAAAGCGTTTCCATATATACATACTCTAGATGGATGAAGCACGTTGTATTTGCTTTGAGCCAATCCTGGCTCCTCCACTCCAGAAAGAGTCGGGAGTAAGGCAATTTCGCGACTCCCTACCGACCCCCTTTGTCTGCGCAGCCACGTGAAATAACAGAAACTTTAGCGGAGAGCAGAGAACAGAGAACAGAGAGCACAAAACAATTTACTATGCAAAAAGCGTAATTGTAAAATAAATTTGATGAGTTCGGGCACGGGAGCAAATCTGGGAATGCTTATCAAGGATAATACAGGGTGAACTTCTTATGCTAAATTGCCAAATCAAATTGCCGCAGTGCACAGGACACTTGGCGGGGCCAGGAGATTTATGTATGATAGAATATAATCGATAAATCTGGTTTTAATCCGCAACTTTTGGATGCGAGCTACCTTCTCTCCTCCGCCCCGACACGAGGTGCAACGGCGAGCGTGTGTGCGAGTCCTTGCCAGTGTGTGATAAGAATTCCTTTGTGTTTGTTTACTCTGAGTGTGCTTAGCAAGTAAGATTTATTCGAAAAAAAAAGACTACTTTTAGGCGAGTGCGGTGGCAGATATCTAATGGATTTGTAAATGAATGAAATACGGCATATGCAAAGTGAATTGTGATTAAATAATATAGCATATGTACACCTAGGCGTACGAGAAAAACCTAAAGTATTAACTCAAAACACACACAAACGGAAATTGCCTGCCACAGAGTAGTATTGCTTTCGTCCAGGCAGAATATGTTATATATACTTAATATACACACAATTACGCATTAATGTACTTAGTCCCTAGAGCGTACTTAAAAGTTTGGGTGTTTGTTTTATAAATAATCCGTTTATACATTGTTACTAGGTGTAGTTAATCGACAACAAATCTGAAGCCCCCGACAAGTATTCGATCTCTAATCAACTAACCGCCACTTATACATACATATACTATATATATCAGCAACCGATGGGAACACAGGACTAGGACAGCGCGGCGCGGCGCGGCAGGAGGTGGCAGTCGAGTATATATCAGCTGACTAATCCAATTTACCCAATTTTGAAATACATATTTGTGTACGTAATTTACGCAATTCGATTGTTCTACCGAATAAAGCCAACCAAGGTGGAAATCGGCTACCGTGGCTACAACCAAATCTAAAAGCAAAACTAAAGAAACCTAAATGAACTCTCTCTAGGTGTGCGTATGTGTGTCATGTACTTGTAAACTAATTGAATTCCAATTCAAATTGAATTATTGACAATTGTATTAGCCAGTTAAAATAAACCACAATGCGTCCCAGGCATCAGTGTATAATGTTTGATTCCGTTGCATAATGAATTTCATTCTAATTCCCACTTTCCATTTCCCATTTCCTATTCCGTTTCCATGGGGGCATCGGATGCGGCGGGCAGCAGCTAGGAACCAGCAACCAGGAGCCAGGAGCCAGCATTTTCCACTAAATCAATTAAAACTAGTGCACCCAGTAAACCGACCGCAGCATCCATTAACAGTAACTAATGGAATTTCATTCGAAACGAAATATGTATAAATGGCATTCGCCTATAAATTCTGCAGTTGCCTGAACGCCGATTGCCAGCTTAAAGCTGCCGTGAGATAGCGACGATTTCAAATTTGCATGCCGAGGCAGAGGAAGCCGATTTAGCGGCCGCTGCAAACAATAAACAGCTTTGCTGGCGCGGCCTAATTAGCTTGCATTATGCGCGAATCCGAATGCAATATACTGTGGCATTGATTTTGCCTTAAATGGGCTTAAGCGAAACATTTTAATTTCGGGGACAGGGCCCTGAAAACACCATACAAGCTGGCACGTTGCATTTTACGGACTCAAAATTCAACGGAAACAAGCGTCTTAACGCCCTCTAGCGGCACTTTCCTAAGCCACTGATGTGCCGACATCTGGCGGACCTAGAAAAAGCTACGCACAGCTGTTTGGCTTTTTTAGGGTATTTTCTTTATTTAGCCAGTGCTGGCAACTACTTGGGTCATAAAAAAGCTAAAAATGGGGAGAAAATACTATTAGTTCAAATATTTTATACATATTTTTTATACATATGTGTATAAATATGCGGACCTGACAATTTATAAATTAAATTATGGGAAATTTTTGAAAACCACCAACAAACATTACTGGAACTTAAAAGTAATAAGTGAGTATTAAGAGTATTACCTATAATTATAAGGTTATTAATTATTCATTGAACGTTGTCATTGTAAATTAAGAAAATACAACGAAATTCCAGATATTTTGTCCCAATTGATAAATGATTGATTCCGCCGGATAATTGTCAACACTGGAACAGCTGATGAGGCGATATTGTGGAATGGCTTTAAAATACATTGGTTTGAATAAACAAAAAATAACGGAAACAGGGGAACTCCACTAACCGCTGACAATATGTTTCACAGACATTGGGGCCAACCTCACGGACCCCATGTTTCAGGGCCGCTACGGAGACTCCCAGAAGCACACGGCAGATCTGGACGTGGTTCTGGCACGTGCCTGGCAGCAGGGCCTGCAGAAGATTATCATCACCGCCGGCTGCCTCAAGGATGTGGACGAAGCCTTGGAACTGGCCGGCAAAGACGGTAGGCAAGCCATTTACCGCATTAACCCTAAATCTCATCCGTCACTTTTCTGCTCAGAGCGGCTCTTCACCACGGTGGGGACGCATCCCACACGTTGCGGCGAGTTTCTGCCAGATCCCGAGGGCTACTACAACCAGTTGCGGTCCAAAATAAAGGCGAACCCCAGCAAGGTGCTGGCTATCGGAGAATGTGGCCTGGACTATGACCGCCTGCACTTCTGCGACGCGGAAACGCAGCGCCTGTACTTCGAGAAGCAGCTGACTATAGCGGCCGAGTTCGGACTGCCACTCTTTCTCCACATGCGTAACGCTGCGGGTGACTTCATGTCCATTTTGGAGAGAAATCGGGACAAGATGAGGCAGTGCGGCGGAGGAGTGGTGCATAGCTTCACGGGCACCCTCGAGGAGGCCCAGAGTATCCTCGCATTCGGTGGCCTTTACATTGGTCTCAATGGCTGCTCCCTAAAGACTGCTGAAAACGTCGAAGTAGTGCGACAGCTGCCCAACGATCGCATTATGCTGGAAACTGACTGTCCATGGTGTGGAATACGACCCTCCCATGCAGGACACAAGCACGTCTCCACCCGGTTTCCGACCGTAAAGAAAAAGGAAAAATGGAGTGCAGAAACTTTGATAGATGGCCGTTGCGAGCCCTGCCAGATCAGGTGAGCTAAACCAGCGCAACAACTACAGTACCTTTCGTTGACTTAATGAATGTTTTCCGTTTCAGCCAAGTTCTTGAGGCCATAGCCGGCATTAAAGAGGAGCCGAAAGAGAAGCTGGCCGAGCTGTACTACCAAAATACTTTGGACTTGTTTTTTAGCAAATCAAAGAAGATGGAATAAAGACAATTGCATTTTTGTACATTCATTACTTATCTTTCATCATTCAACGGATTAAAGGATAGGTGCATATCGTTCCAGATCCAGGATGAGAGCGACTCAAGCAATTAACAGGCTCACATAGAAAATGATTAAAAGACATTTTTTACATTCAATGCGTTTACATTTATTTTGTATTGTTTCTCGTGTCTAAATGCAAATGAATTCAAAAATACGCATTACAACTTTGATTGGTTTTAGGTTACTTCGGTTTAGTTTTGTTTTGTAATGAATACACTGAAAAATTTTAAGATTAACATTTAGACGTGTAAATAATTGTTACGTACGGCTACGGTAATTAACTTTTGTGATTACGCTCTGCTATGTGGTGTATATAGATTTGATCGCCCAAAAAAATATATGTATTTTTGTTTAGACTCAAATTTGTATATTCTCAGGAGTCTATTCTAAACGCTAATAGAATTTCATAGCTTAGTTATTGCCATATTTTTGGTTACGAGTGTATGCCAATATTCATCGATCGATCATTGGTGAAGCCTTAAAAAGCGTATATACAAAATATTTTGTAAATATTTAGAAATACTATTACCTAGGCTCTAGCATGTGTAGTACGCCTGCGGATATTAAAAGTGGTGGTCTTAAATATAGGGAGTATTTGTATGTTAACGTCAGAGTTAAAAGGAAAATGCCACAAAGTTGGTTATAAAATCTTCGGTGATCTGATATGAACGCAAATGATATTGTTTGCATGTATTTTACATTGAGAAACTGGATCTAGTCTATTCGGTGTTGCATTTAAAATGACAATAAAAGATTCAGTCCAATGAAAATGTTATGATATGAACATGTTCATATAGCACTCTACGTGGATGCGAAAAGTTCTGGGAAAGCCGGCTCATCTCTTTAAAATTCCCCCTTCCGCTTGGCAGTAATTGGTTTTCCTTATCAAAAGATGATCCGATTAATAGTAAAGATATACTGTTAGATTTCAAGTGTCCTTAAATGCGTTAACTCAGTTTTTTGACAATAAAGATAGTGTATACATATATTTGCTCAGACCCTTTCCAATTGACTTACAGTTGACGATAAGAAAAACTAAACTAAACTGATAATCAAATGAAAGCACTCAAAAGTTGTAAGATAAATTCCATTTATTAGGCGTCAGATTAGTTTCGATTGGTTGTTCAAATCATATCCATATGTATGTACATAAACAAGGGAAATTATAAATATGGTAAATACATTAACATAATATATATCTTTAAACAGACGTGTTCACTAAAGATAAATTCGAGTTACGAGTTTCAAGATGTAGAAATAAACATAAAGGGACTAACCAACTGTCTTCTTTTTTTGGATTCACTTAACAAAGAAAGCCTTTCGCATTAATTTTTGGGATACAGGATATTAAGAAAGGTATATTATTGATTAGTTCGAGTTAAGCTTATTCGCTCGTTAAATATATTGTATATTGTATATGCTGTAATCATATGTATTTAGGTTGTATGTATGTTATGTAAACGAGTTTTCAGTTTCAAACCAAACTCGGCCTTCATGACCTTCCATAGGTTAATTATGATGATAATAAATATGCTAAATGTTAGTTTCTAATGTATTTTTGGAGCGCTGCGATCGTTGATCTTCTGGTTACGCTTCAATGTGGCTCCACGCTTGATTTGATCCATCAGCGACTCGTGACAGATGCGAGGGTCCGGCTGAAATAAGTCATCAGAAATGGGATTAGAGAGAGGCTTTCGACCTAGGAGTCTATCGTTAGATATCATCAGCAGGGTTAATTGGTAAAACGAGGCTCTGAGTGTATTAGCTGTCAGTTCTGGCTTAGTAGGCTTCAAGAACGAACGAGACGAACGACTAGGAACAAACTCTAAATACCTTCGCACCTAGCACTGCTCATCGCAGCAAGTGGCATTGGTGGCTGTGGTTGTGGTGGTGCTGGGATAGGTGGGTGGTCTACGGTATTGTGCACTGGGTCGCAAGAGATTTTGTGGATTCTGATACATCTAACAGCCATGACGGAGCATAGAGAAGACGTTGGCTAATCAAGTCGGGTGAGCTGTCTAATACTTACCAGGGCCTTGCTGTTGATGAGATTTCGCACGGCGAATGCTCGTCCAGACATTCCCTGCTTGGCCAGTTTCGCGTTGAGATTCTCGAGGAATTCGGCCTTGGTCTTGGCCCGAATGCTGCCAGTCTTTTCGATATTTGTGCTTGTGGCATAGTCTGTGGATATGCGTTGGGTGCATCATAAAAGAAAGTCGAAAGCAAATGTGATCGATCAATGAGTGGCCCCATATTGTTGGGGCAAAGACCTTATAAAAACAAGATGAGCCATACGATTTACTTGCACTTGATCTCTTTTGGAAGCGCATTTAGTTTGTGAATTTTTACGCTGTCCAAACTGTACTAAAGAGAGAAGCGCAAGATTTCCTTTTTCATGGACAATTCAAATGTATGTGCGACATATATCTTGCTATTAAAAGGTCTTTGCTTGGACGGTGCTACTTATTAAGATGGTTAAATGGAAAATGCAAAAAATAAAAGTCATAAAGTTGTTGGTCAAAGTTCTGCTGCCCAAAGTGCTTCGTTGGCGCTCAATGATGATGGATGATAGGAAAAGTTGGAATGAGAAAGTTGACTTCGATCGGATCAAACCGATCGGACCCACGCACTTAACACACTCGCAGTTGGGTTAATTATACCAAAACTAAACGAACATAAGCAGCATGCATGCTAACAGAATTTGGCAAAACAAAATGCTGGATACTGGTTCCAATCGAGAAAAATCGAAAATCGGCAAACATAAAATATGTTAAAACAGCGCGCTCATTCCTTGCAATCAAATCAAATACGAAACCAAAGAAAATCAAATCAAATCAAACCGAAACATAACGAAACCAATCAAGTCCAGCTCGCGCTCTTACTTGGATGATGTGTCGGGACATGGGCATGGGCATGATGGGCATTGTGGTTGTAGTAGGCAGCGCCGCCGTTGCTGTTGCTGTTGCCGCTGCCATTGCCACTACCAGCGACATCGCGATAATAGAGTTGCTGCTGGGCATGACTGCCACGCGACGTTGTGGCATAAATGCTGGCCAAGGACCCAGATCCAGATCCAGTCACTGGCGAGCCGCAAGTGGGCGAGGCCGAGGGCGAGTGAAACTTGACGGCCGTCGTCTGTATGAATGGATTCGTCGAGACGAATATCTTTTGCTGCACACTCGAGTGACGAGACGGTATAGGTGGCTGTCGTTGATGTTGCTGCTGCTGCTGATGTTGCTGCTGTTGCTGATGTTGCTGCTGCAACTGCTGCTGTTCCGCCAAATGTTGCTGCTGTGCAGCCCGCAGCTTTTGCTGGGGAAGTGGCAACTGCGGACGCTGACTGCTGATGTGACCTATGCCGTTGCCCATGCCTGTCGGCTGTTGATATTGCTGATGATGAAGCCGCTGCTGCTGCTGCAGCACGTTCTTGGGCAGCGTGGCAGTCGCCGAGGCTGCTGCATATGCGCTTAAGTGGGGAGCATTTTGACCGACATGGGGCCGGGCCATTTTCTTGGGCATTGTGGCCGAAGAGCCAGCGGAGTAGATGGGCGGCGGCGGAGGATCCTCCAATGGAGGCGGGCAAGTATAATGCTGCTGCTGCTGATGTGGATGTGGATGGGCCTGTCTCATGTTCGGCGAGGGCGCAGCTGCTGAATTTTTGTTAAATGAACTTGAGTAGATGCCAAAATCTTTGTTGTTAGCGACTGCTGCTGCTGCCGAGGAGGATGCCGTTGGCGGCTGAGGTGGCTGATAATGCAAGTTGGCCGCAGCTGAGGCCGCTGCCATCATCGGTGACGAGGATGCAGATGGAGAGGAGTTCGAGAATGAGCTGACTTTGGAGAGCAACGATGATGTGGATGAAGATAGGGGAAAGTGAGGCAATGCATTGAAAGATGAGGGGGCCGGTGTTAGAATGGAGGACGGCTGAGTGGTGCAGTTGGCCGATGATGGTGATGAAGATGATGAAGTAGTGCCGAAACTAGCGTAAATTCTATGTTGTGGCTGCTGTTGTATTTGCATTTGCTCTGATTTACCGTCATTGTATTGCTGCTTTTGCGGCTGCGACATGGACAAGCCACTCCGCATATAGATCGACTCTCCTGCTGCTTCTCCAGGCGGCAGCTGCTGCTGGTTGCCGTAGATCCCCTCGATCCCGGGCTGGTGCTGCTGCTGATGCTGTTGCTGTTGCTTGCTGTTGAGTCGTGCATTGAGCTGTGCAATTAGATTCGGATTCGCCTTGGGCTGCGTCGGCGGCAGTGGGTGAGCGTGTCCGTTCGGACTGGGGCTGCTGGTGCGAAAGCTGGACATGCTATTGACCAGCTTGGGCTGGGCGTATATGCCTCCGCCCCCTCCGCCCGCGGCTGGTGACGAAGTGCGGAACGTCTGGTGTGTGGCGGTGGCGGTGTGTGTGTGTCGGTGGAGTGCGGCATGAGAAGAAACGAGAGAACAAAGGAGGCACAAATTAAAAGATTAGCCAAAGCACGACAAAAGCTACTCTAATCTCTAAGACTATATGGCATTACAACTAAGCTTGATGACTGGGACAGGGGACAGTTAGGTGGTGATAGGCGAGATGCTTGGCCCTCTTACAAACGGCTTTTCCTGCTGTTAGTTTTGGTTAGTTAGCCACGCTGGCTCACTGCTGGCTGGTCACTTACGGCATCGGCTGGCGGCGGAGCTTGGTAAAGAGGCGACTGCAGTGGCTGATGTGGCTGCTGCAGAGTCTGATGGTGCTGCTGCAGTTGGCTGTGGTGAAGCTGCTGTTGCTGCTGCTGAGCATAGGCGTGCAGATCCAAGTAGGAGTCATAGTAGGCGTCATCGGTCAGGGGTGAGTTGTGCACGGACTTTGTGGTGCGCGTTCAGAGGGTGTGTGTGTGTGTGTGTATATGGTGTGTGTGGCAAAGGCAAAGCAAATGCAAATTGAAATGAAAAGAAATTATAAAATTATAGAAAAAAAAGATCTAAGAGTGACGGCAAAAGGCGGTGGGTCCAGGCCTAGACACACACCTGCAAAAGAGGTTGCTGCTGCTGTAGATGTTGTTGGTGCTGCTGCTGTTGCTGCATGCGTCTAAGTGACACTGGCGAGGCCGGTTGGTGGCGCATGGCTGCCAGGGCTCTCACCGTCTCGGACACCTTCAGCGCTGAGCTAGGCATCGCAGCTGGTGGCGGCGAGTTGGGCATGGAGTGGGCGGACATAGCGTCCAGCATGAACGCCGGTGGTGGTGGCAAGTGCTCGCTGGAGCTGCTTAAGTGGTAGTTAAGCTGCTGCTGCTGCTGCTGCTGCTGCTGTTGGTGCTGCTGCTGCAGATTCATTTGCTGTGGCTGCGTTGCATTAAGTTAAATCATAAGTTAAAGAATAAAAGCTTAGAGGAAACCAAAGACTGTGTTTGTGGCCTATGTAGAGTACAGAGACGCCTTAACGACTATCTTAGTTATCGCGACTAGCTTAGGTATATAGTATAGTAGTTAGTAGTAGGACAAACTTACCCCTACCGAGGCGGGACTGGGTGTCACCGACGAGCTGCGTCTTACGGGCGGCGGTGGCTTGGCCTGGTTGATGGACGAACGCCGTGCGATTCGCGTACCTCCACCGCCGGCTGCTCCTCCTGTGGATGGTCAAAGAATTCGATTAGCTGGCTGTCATTCACTATGCTTCTGCTGTTATTCACAGTTATGTACAATTAATTGATTTATACACTTGGCACACACAAAAACACAGGACACCATGTAATACCAGTAGTTGAGTTGAGTTAGTGAAGCGACGAAGAAGAGTTAGGTGTCGAGATCGACAGTCTCTGTTCTGAATGAGTGAAGAGAAGGCTTGGCAAGCAGTGTTCTTTCTCACATTTTGGACAATAATACCTATTTGCAGCAAATGGTTTTCCAATTTATAAGCGAATTCAACAGTATTATATAACATTTTCGAATCTATTTAGTGCATAGGCAATTGGCAGTTAGTGATAGTATATCGTGCAGTTTGTCCTTATAGATTTATCTGTTTTGATGATGATTTGGTGCATATGATCGTGTGAGCAAAGAAAACATAAATATACAAGATGCGGAACTCGTTCGTAATTCAAATGCATGTTCGTTATGCATCTTATTCATTTATGTAGTCCCTGGTATGAACTTAGTACCAACTCCAATCGCAGAAGGGTTACTTATGTGACAAAACGTAAAGCAAAATTAAGAAAGTGGCAAAGAGAGCTTAAAACATTAAGAAACCAAAGCCAAAATCAAGTCTTAAAAGGAAACAAGCCGAGGGGAAGTAGAAATCACAACCAAGGAAGGACGAAATCAAAAATCAAATCAAAAATCAAAGAAACGAACCCGACAGCGAGGCCGGCCGGGGCGTAATGCACGGCTTGAGATGGGCATTGGCATTGGCATTGGTATTGCTATTGGCGAGATGGATTGGATTGGCTGGGGTATTGGAGCACGTGTATAGATGTGCGGGAGGCTGTGGTGGTCGGTCACTGGCGGGCAACATCGATGGCAGAGCGTTTGATGATGGTGATGATAGTGTGGCTGCTGGCAATGGAAATGATTGCGATGACGACGACGATGATGATAATGGCAAGTGGCCGCGAGGTGATGACTGTGATAACAATGCCGGACTGGCTTCTGCCATTATTTTGGGCGTCGTCTGGTTTTGGTTTGGCATTCTATGAGTCAGGTTTGGATACGGGTCTGATACTGATACAGATGCAGATGCGGATGCCGGTGATGCAGGTGCGGATGCAGATGCTGTAATATTGGCTTTGGCTGGTTTATTAGTGACATTACAGTTTCTGGTTTGGGGCGACTGTGGTGAGTGTGGCTTTTGTTGCTGTGCTGCCTGCTGCTGTTGCTGTTGCTGCTGCTGCAATTGCTGTTGAACCTTCTGCTTTTGCCTGCGAATTTTCGCATCTAAATCGGACTTAAAGTCCGACTTTCGGGGCACCAGGGGCCTATCGCCCACACTGGCAGCGAGGGGGCCATTGAAAAGGCTCAAGCTGGTCGGTTTGGGAGGCAGCTGCCGCTTTGCAGGATCTACGAGCTGCTGGCCCTGGCCATCGGTATCCGTGGACTGCTGCTGAGTCAGAGGGAGCCTTGCGGGGAGCTGTTTCTGTGGGCCTCTCTGGTGTGCCTGCTCAGTGGGTGCGACTTTACCTCTTTGCGGACTACCGCGTCCAAGGAGCTGCAATTGCTGCTCGCTGGTGGCGCGAAACGAAGAGAGTCGCTGCTTGGCGGGCGCCACAGTTGCTGTCGCCGGCGGCGGCGGGGCCTGTCCGCCGGCCGAGTCTGGCGATGAGTCCGGCGATCCGGCCAAATTGGCCGGCAACTGCTGCAGCTCACGCATCTCGTGCAGCTGCAGCGAATGCGGCTGTGGATCTTTGGTGCGCAGCATGACTATCTCCGAGTTCTGCTTCACGAACTCGATGTCCGGCGTATTGGGGATCTGGTGGTCGTAGATCACCACAACGGCACTGCCGCTGTCGCTACAGGTGTCTACGTAGGCGTGCCGAGGCTGCCCCAGGCAGACGCTGTCCGACGCCAACGAAACGGCATCCTCGCCGCGGTTCGCATTGGCCACGAAGTGTGCGAATGTGGGGTTCTCATAGCCTCCGGCCGTCAGGCCGCCGGTCAGCGAACTCGTCTCGCTCACATAGCAGCGACTCAGCTCCGAATCGCTGGCTCCAAGTAGGTCCCGGTCCCGGTCAAGATCCCGCCGCCTGGCCTCACCATCGTCGCCGTCTCCGGCCAGTTCGTCGGAGGTGGTGTCCGATATGTCGGTGCCGCAGCCGCTCGAGTTTGTCTGGTTGCTGATGGCGCACGGCTCGATGAGGCCGCTGGTGGTGGTGGTAATGATGGTGGCGGCAGGCAGGTTATTGTTGTCGCTGCTGCTCTGGCTGCTCGTTGTCATATTGTTGTTGCTTATGTTGTTCATCTGCTGCTGCTTGCCCTTGCCCTCATCGATCTCGCGTTGGAACGAGTCTAGTTCGCCAATTAAATTATTTAGTGCTTGTATTGAATCTTCGAAAGACTTGTCTATTAGATCATATATTGGTTTGTCATGGTTGCATAGTTGTTGGTTGGTTGTTGGTATTCGATTTTGGAGATGGTGTGTTGTTGGTTGTTGTTGTTGTGCATTTGGTTGATTGTGGATAGTTTACAGATGACAGAGATATCGGGGTAAGGTGAGCAAACGTGAGGTAAACACAAAAAAAAATAATTGTTCAGGTTGTTTTTTGTGCATTTGTTTTTGTTGTATCATTTATTATTTTGGGCAATCAAACAACAAACCAAAAAAAAAGGAAGAGAAGAGAAGGGAGGGAAACAAAAACAAAGATATTTTGGGGTTACAAAATATTTACGATAAAAATGTTAAATCAAAGACAAAAAATAATAAGATCCGTAACGCCATACGGTTTTTTACACTCTCTCTTTAACATGTTGAGAAAAAGAGAGGGAGATAGAGAGAGAGAGTAAGATTGCATATCTGATTGATGGCTTGTATATGCGTTACTCATCTTATATTAACTTTGATTAAATTATTGTAGCCGTAAAGTTCAGTTTGTCACTTTCAAAAGTGAAATTTCTATTGAAAATTCCACCCAAAAGGATGAACGACAGTTGCGATTCAGTTCAGTTCTGCTGAGTACATAAACTGAGCAATCAAAGACTTTAGAAGGATCTCTGTTCTTTTATCACTCAATATGTAATGAGCAATCCATCCCTAGATGACATTCTTCTGGTAAAGAGTAACTAGAATCTTACCTTCAACAGTGACAAAATGAAGCACGACATGTTAATAAAAATGGGATTTTGGGGGAGAAAAAAAGAAAAGGAGCGAGGAGTAGGAATGTCTAACGGGGCTCTGAAGTGCTGGGTGGTCTTGGTGCTGCAATCGTTGTCACTCCTCAACAGCAACGATCGTGCTGGCGGCATATAGTTTTTCAACTCACCCATTTCCTGCTGCTCCGCCTCGGAGCGTCGTCCTCCGCCTGCTGGGACAGCTGGGGTAGCCACTACAGGTGCCGGAGCCGCCACCTGAATCGGAGGTGGTGGTGAAATTGCTGCAGCTGCCGCCTTTTCGAACATGGATGCCTTTTGCAGAACCGAGGCGCGCGAACGCTCGTCTGTTTCCTCGACTCCATTGTCCGCCGACCCCTGGCCAGCTGCCGTCTGCTCGGTGATTTTCAAAACCTCACTCGCTGGAGGAGTGGGTGAGCTGACCTGGTAGACGAATCCCAGGCCGGTGCCCGTGCCAATGCTGCTGCCGCTGGGAGTACCTGCGGCAGTGGACGTGGGGGAGTTGGTTAGCAGGGGCGAGTAATGGTTCTGTGGCGTGGAGCTGCCACTGGACGGCGAGGTGGTGTTCGTGTTGGTGCTGGTGCTGTGGTGGTGCTGGCCCACCAGCGAGCTGCAAGCGACTGTCGAGTCGATCGACGGATGCGAGTGCAGCGAGGAGGCCGTCGAGGATATGGAATGGGAGCGTGTGGCTGTGGCGGAGTGGTGATTCGACTGCGATGTTTGCTGCAAATTTGGCTGCTGCTGTTGGAGCAGCTGATGCGAGCCCGAGGAGTCGTTGGAATGCTGCGAGCTGATCGAGTCTATAGAGCTCTGCTGCCGCAACGGCGGTGGTGCGGACTTTTGCTGCTGCTGCTGGTGATTTGTCAGTTTCAAAGCCGCCATGTTGGCCAGTTCGGACATGTTGACATAGGTGGGCGGCGTCTGTGGCGGCTGATGTTGCTGCTGCTGCTGCTGCTGTGCATGATGCGCTGCGGACAGCTCTGTGCGAGGATGATGTTAGCAGGGACATGCGTGTAGGGGCGTGGGAGAGAGTGTCACAACACGGTCATTAGTAAGACTGATGGGATTAGCCAAAGGCAAGCGTGCAGACAAACACACGAAGACTAGCTATAGTCAGGATTGGGCTTACCTTTCGTGATATGAGCTGGAATCGGCGAGGGGCACTGGCGCTGCAGCAGATTGCTTCCGCTTCCCTGGCGGTGGTTGCTTTGCGCCGAGAGCGGCCGCTCCAGCGACGAACAGCGCTGCAAGGAGGAGCAGGAGGTATAAAGAGAAGTTAGTAGCAGTTACAACAATACTGCTTATTTAGGTCTCATAATGATGATGCGGTTTGGAAACCTATATCACTGGGCTAGCGGGGGTTGGGCGCATGCAGATGAGCGCGCTTTTGGATTTACGGTCGATGGGTTGCTCTGACTCGTGCATACTCACCACATGGGCTGGCTTCTAAGGCGATGGCCACCACCAGAACGAGAGAGACAACTTAATAGCATGAACAAAACAATAATAGTCGATCTACCGACTATGTGTTAACCGGGTCGTCGGATCCCGTTTTCTGCCAACACGAAGGAAGTAAAGACAAAATGAAACAAGATGCGTAACGCCCTATCGCTCGCACAAGTTTGAAAAATAGTAAACATAAAACCTACAAAACCTACAGGTAGATCTAGATTGTTTACGAATGCAGTAAACAATGGCGTTACACATCTTATTCTTTATGTTATTTTTGCAGTAACAGAGCTCGCAAATTAACATCAGACTACACTTTATATTTTTTATTTCCTGTGCTGACTCTCAATAATTTTCTATCATTCGAATCACTTTCCTATATTGCCAAGCTACGAACATTTAAGCTACAAAGAGTTTTTCGGTGACTTTCCTAGATAATTCGCAAAGGAACAACAACTGCTATCTGCGAGCTCTGACTCTTAATATCAAGTCATTGCAGTATCACCTCCAAATCTATTTCATAGCCAGTTATACTTACAACTGGCAACGGCGGACGACTAAGAGAGGCAGCCGGCGACTTCTGAGTGGCTGGAGTAGTCTGTCCCGGCGACGGCTGACCATTGCCAGGAGATCCATTATTAAGGCCGGTGCCAGATTCGGGAATGGTCTCCGGGTTCTGGAACGTGTAGACGGTCAGAGGCGGACGCTGGTGACCCTTCTCATAAGCCGTCGAAATAGTGTGCGGACGGTCGGCAGTTGGTGGGAGGGTGTCCACCACGTCCTGGGAATGTGGCGGCCAAGTGGAGACATTAGCCGTCTGGTTCGTTGCATTTGAAGTCTAAAAGGACGAAACAACCGAACAAATTAGCATGGGATTAGCACTACCAAGGCACACACAAAAAATCATTTTTAAATAGGTAAAAAGTAAACAGAAGAGAAATAAATGAAAACCTGTGTTGTTGTTAGAGCTGGCGATGAGCTAAAGCCACTATCACTGGATTCACCAGGTTTCAAGCGAATTGCGGGCGTTACAAACTAAAATAAAACGAAAACAAAACAAAACACAAGAGATCGTTGATGAAAACAAAGAAATGAACGGACGGCACAAGATGCCAAATACTGGTTGGTTGATGGTCAAGGAAGCCTTGCGAGGGACGCACCTGCGACAGAGAGCGTGGATAGTGATGATGGCCGGGAGAATTGCTGGAACCGCTGCTGTTCATGCTGCTGATGGAGCACACAGAACTCTTTCGGGAGCCCAGTGAGTTGGAGCATCCACCGCCCTGAGAGCCGGATCCGCCTCCCGGAGACTCCGGGTACAGATTGATACTGGCCTTGGCATCGTGGATAAGCTCTTCGGATGCCTGGGGCAGGACACTGGGCTCCTTGGTTACCAGGGCAATCGACTGCATGGCCTCCTGTAAATAAAGACTTTAGAATTTACAGCCCAGCAAGAAAGATGACCCACTCACCTGAAGATGACCCAATTCGGACATGACCTCACACTCCTCGTGCACCACCGGCTGCAGCATATGAACGAAGCTGCAGTAGCGCAGTCGCTCCTCAACCATGGCTGCGCGCAATGACTTCTTTTCTACCTCCTCCAGCTCAGCACGGCGCAGGGTCACGTCCTGCATGTGGGAGTCCATCAGCGACTGCAGTCCGTCCGTCTGGCCCTTACGGGCCTTTTTCTGCAAGCGCAGTGTGTCGCTGGAGCGCTTCTTCAGCTCGCTACGGCAGCGTTTGTATTCTTTGGCGTGGTCTTTGTCGATGGTGGCCACCGTTCGCTTCCAGTCTTCGATCCTGTCCTGCAGTGGCTGCACAAGGCAATCCATGATGGCGCTGGTGAAGGTCTTCAGGCGCGTCTCGACAGCCTTGTGGCGCAGGCAGACGCGGGTCAGAGCGGTGCCTATCTCTTTGGAGGCGCCTGTTAGAGATAGAAACCTTATTAATCGAATTGTTTTAAAAATATGAATAAACCCAAGCTGCTGTAGTCGCTCAATATGGCAGTTCTAACATAACCTTATGAAACATACCAAATAAAATAGCTCTAATCCAAATATATTAGAATATAAAATGTTTTAAATGGTATGGAAGACAGCTTTTAGTGTCGAGTTATTACTTTTTAAAGCATACAATCAGAATATTTTATATAACCAATTCGAATATCTAAGCCAATATTAAATAAATGCCAAATTAAATTGGCCAAGGGGAACATCGCGCGTTGAATGGAAGCAAAAGCTGGCGGCGGAAATGTTTAGAGCATGCAATAATAACGACTGCACGCCACGCGCTGTCGCTTCGATTTGGTGGTGCAGCGGACATTGCATGTGGCACGATTCGGGACTCTACTCCACCTAGCTAGTCCCTGGCTTCCAATCCCGAGTCCCGTGTGTGCCCATTACGCCATGTCGGATCCGGGAAAACTGGTCGGGTAACCGCTACTGCTAAGGCTCCTCCTTTTTGTTGCTCCTCCTGCCTTCTGTCTATCACCAAAGAGTGACAGCCGGCCCGATTATCTCGGACTGCCTCCGACTCAGACCGTGACTGTTGCCATCCTCGTTTAATGTGTAATTATCTGCCAAACAGGCGACAGCTTATTGATTCTGCTTTGACTGGGCCGCTCTCGGAGCCACTTGCTCCAAATCCCACATAATTGAATGGGAAATATTTGCTGTGGGCCCGGACTAAGCACCACCTTAAAAAGGATGGCAAGTGCGAAAGGCGAGCTGAGGCGAGGCTCGGGTTGCGTTCCACCCTCAAAAAGGACAATTGACACTTGTGCCAATGCTTGACCGAACTAAGCCAAGTAACCACTAAGACTAATGAAACCATTTAGCCAGTTCCAAGCTCTAAAAGGGTGGCTAATGGCCAAATGGCCGGAATTACGAGGATATGCACTTGGCACCAGCCGAAGGCCAGCAAGAAGGGAAAACGCACCACATGGCGGGAGTGGATCAATATATGCTAATGCAAAACTCCGTCCTGCCTGAGAGTGCAGATTATTCGATAGCAGCGGGTATTTTCCGGCTTAAATGACTAAAGCCAGTTTCAGCACAGGAAAATATATCTAAAGCTAAACATAAACTGAAGATTTTATTGTTATTCTTCACAGAATTTGCTTATAATTCAATTTACAGAGTTAGCAATAGCAATTTTACTTCAAGATTGTTTAATTAAATTGTTTACTAAAATCTAGGAAATGCTTTTGCGAATGTTGTTCAGATTAATTACATTAATTTGGACATGCGTTTTAGAGATCGCATGTCTTGATGGCATTTTCATATTGCATGAAGTCTGAGTATAAATATGTTATAATTAATTAGTTAATGCGGAATAACGATCAATAGTTATGAATGATTTGCACTAATCAAGCTTATGACTTGATTAAAAAAATCAACTTTTACTGGCAATTAAATCGGCTTATTTACTAGCCCTTAGATTGCTTTTTTGTAGCCCCAACAATCGGAATCTAAAAGTTTGCAATTGTCTCTTGTCGCTTAGAATAAAACCTGGATTTTCCGTTAAAACGAATGCAACTGTAAGTAACTAAAGAATGACAAGTGCTACTAGTGCTTAATACTTGTCTGTCTGTTCCAGCTCTGCCCCTCTGTTGCAGATGCTGGGCACAGTTCTCCTGTTCCTACCGCCGCTGCCATCTGGTTTTCCATCCCCGGCGAGGTGAGGTGAGCCATCCGCCGACATTGCATAATCGGACACTCGATGAGTGCGACGCAAGGCAGCCAATAAATAAATATAAATAGCAAAAGCAGCGAAATGCGTGAGCTCAGACAGAACAGCAACGGCCAGGCCACATCAACATAAACATCGAAAGCGTGAGTGTGTAAAAAATCAGATCGATGACCGCCGCCGACTGCGAACGGACGCATGAATAATGAGCAGCGGAAAGAGATATAGTGCGTAGACAGTACAAGCTCGGGACACAGGGGATCCCCGGACTTTTTCGCGGGGCAGCCAGTCAGTTAACCCAGACGAGTTCGCGGCTTCGACTTACCTCTTGAGTTGGTCGCCGCATCGGCTATCTTCTGGAAGGCATCCAAATAGGCGGCGATTGCTTGGATGGCGGCCCTGTGAACGAAGAAAACCAAAGTATTACAGCTTTATTTTTGTGGGGAGAGTTAATAATAATCTCCTCTTCAATTGGCCGTGGGCGACATTTCAATTAGGAGACAGCTAGAGAAAGAAATGAAGAGGGACACCGCACCCAGTGCAGTGGGAGGCAGGGGAATGAAGACGTTGCTCGGGTGCTGAATATAGAATTACCCTTGCACTTGTTTGCTGATGTGACTAATAAATTTTTTTAAAGCTATATTTTCTAGTTTACTCCTTATAGTATAAATTCAGAATATCAAATTGAAAACATCGTAAACATGGACACATTAAATTTGTATATCTTGAGAAATATCTTATTCAGCGACAAAATATCGTTATTCTAAAATAATACGTTACATATTTTTCCCCGACTGAATATTTTCTGAATATTTATTTCTTGCAATTGTATCGGATTTTCAAAATATATATTGGCTGTTATCGAAAATAGCCTAAACATTGGTTGCGTTCACCAGAACAACATGATCACTGATCACTGATGAATTTCTATCGATAGTGCGTGTCATCCCTAATTTTTTGCAAGATTTTAGTAAACATGATCACCAAAAAGGGATCGTAAAAATAGTCCGCTACCTTTTCGCGATACTGATGGATTATATCGATGGTTGAATTATCAAAATGAAAAATAGAGAAATAAGAACGTAACTAAAGGAAAAAAAAATTATTATTAATGAAAGCAGTGGTCAGTCATTATAATTACTTAATTTTAACGAATTGATAATTATTTATATAATTATTATTATGTTATTGTAAGGAAGAATGAAGTGTACAGTGATGCATTAGAATGAAATAAATTTGACAGCACGCCTTTTCAATGAAATAAGGCACCACATTCAGCAATAAATTATTTTATGAGGTCTCTGGTCAAAAACTATTACTTGGACAATTTTAGGAATATTTTAAAATGTCTCCAGTTGCTTTTTAGTTACGGTTACCTGTTGTTTATTTAAATTATCTTATAAGCAAATTCAAATCAATGTTGGCGGGAAGCAGGAAGGTAACGATAGGTTCCAAGCCGATGTTTTTTGAGACGGCGTAATGATCATACGCGTTCACCAGAACAACATGATCACCGATCCCTGAGGGATCAGTGATCAGTGATCATGTTGTTCTGGTGAACGCAACCATTGATGTAGCAAATTTCTAAATACCTAAAAATATCGAATATAGTATTTAAATATATCGATATTGTCAATAAATAAAGTATATTATTTAATTTTTTGTTTTTTCTTTATTAGTTTTTTATATCAAACGGTATATATATTGATCGCACATGTATCGTGTAAAAAATGTAAAGATGTAACTCTAAAAAAGAAAAGAAGTGTAGCACTATAACCCTGGCAAAGAAAATTGTTGACACGCGAGGCTGAGCTGAGGGAATCACTGGCTGGTTGTACCCCTATTCAAATAGTAGAGTATATAGAGATGTGGAAGCAACGGTGGGTCTTGATCCACTCAAGTGGTCGCCGAAAGTCCACACCCCGCATGGACCCGCTGTGGATGTGTGTCAAGCGCAGCGGGCAAACACTCGGGGCGAGTTTTGGCAAGCCCGGTGATTTCAGCTCGGACAACGTGATTCGGGGTATGATTAATGCATCCGTTATATGGTGACTATATTCCGATGCCCAGACATTGCTTCGGGGATCCTCGTCCGAAGGCAAATTTGGGCCAAGTCGGAGCATAAAAACAACTGAGGGAGAAAATAAAATAAACAAAAACACAAAGTCCGCGTCGGTGGTCTCCACAACACAGAAAAAGTACAAAAATAATCATAGACACATAATGCCGGAGTGTGAGGAGGGGAAACGCATAAAAAAACAAGTCGAGGTAAACGAAAAGTTTGTTTATTCATTTGCATGTTCTCATTCTAAAGTTTTGCAATTGCAATCGCTGTCTGGCCCCAGTCGAGATCTCGTTGATATTTAGAGGGAGAACTTGCCGATAGGGAAATCAATGTGGTTGCTGGAATAAACTTACCTCAAGCATGTGTGCAGTTTTCCGGCCTTTGCTACGAAATCCTCCCACAGCGGCGAAGTGTTCTGCAAGACAGGAAAAGAATAAATTAGTTAAATAAGTTGGCCAACAAACAATCAGAGAATCCCAAAGCCAATGAAATATTTACCCAAAGTGCTTCTTGGGCCAATAAAATCTTACGTAAGCCAAACGTTTTCCCAAGCCCCAACAAAAGAAGAAAAGTGCCCAAGGAAAATCAATAAGAGACCGGCCAAAGTCAAGGAATGCAATAAACCTCTCGTCTATGGGAAAATTACATTCGGTTGACATAAAAACACAAATTGGGCGTACGTGTTACATAAAAAAGGTTTTCCTTCGCCTTAGCCTATTTTGAGCACTCGACTGATGATGCTCAAGCTCGGAAAGGAGAAGGTTCTGGCTGAGCTCAATTTCGGGTTGCCTGTGGGGAACATACTTTAAATCCCATTACTTTGCACAAAAGTTCAAAGTCCACATTGTCATCGCTGTCATTTTAGCTGGATTTAATATAATTGAATTGACTTTTGTTGTCTGCGCTTTTCATTAAAACAAAATATATTTGTGTACGTATTAAAGCAAAAAAATATAGTGTTAATTCAATGAGTAAATGATGTAAACAAAGCTGTATTGAGAATCAGGAGATCCATATGCACAGATATCGATTCCCACCCCCTGCGGTGAATTTTAATGAAAGTTCGCCTGTAGAGGGACGTAATTACGTTTAATTAAATTTGCCAACACAAAGATACTTTCGATAATGACTCTATTCGATTAAATATAATAATTATCTCTGTTGAAGATCGAATTTATTTTCAGAGAATAACCATACATATGTCTCTCTTTCACGAGTTTTCTCACATTATCCCGTCCAAAATACTTTTTTGGGCAAGTCGCTGGCTTCTGGCCAAGTGTCCGGCAACGGATTGTTAAGAGGCAGCCGTAAAAGGCAGCTAAAGATTTTATGTATGCTTCTTTTTCTTTTAAAGATAAATAATACCAAGTAAAGAAGCGCAAATGGTCAATAAAAGCGAAAACGAGTTTTCGTTTTGTTTGGCTTGGCGGTTGTCCATAATAATATTTCAATTGCACAACAAATGACATTGAAAGCAGAAGGCAAAGGGGGAAGATTTTTAATGAAGACATCAAGTGTTTAACCCAGCTCAAGCCCAGCTCAGCCCATGCTGCAAATGCCAACTGCAATTCCATTTGCATTTTCCATTTCACTTTCCATTTTGCGCAACTCAAACACAGCTTTAAACAAAAGCCAGCCAAATGTCAATCGCAAAATCGATTCGAATGCAAAATGCCCAAAAGAAGCCGGGTCTGGGCCAGGGTAGTTGCATAAACAGTGAGACAATGCCGAGGGAAAATACAAAACAAAACACAAAAACAAAAAAATAAAATAAGCAGAGCGCAAAAAATAATAATTGAACGGAAATCGATTTTCAGCATTTTGTGCAAGCTTTTTATTTTTTGTCTGTGAAATGGAAACCCTTAACAATGAGGCAGTCGAACGATAATAATAACTATGGCCCACCATATACGATAATGCAAAATAAGGCAAATAACATTAATAAAAAAGTGAAACTAGGGAAAATATGATCCAAAAGTTCAAACCCTGTTGATGAAGCCAAAGAATTCAAACAAAATCAATAAAAGCGAGAGAGAAAATCTGGAAATAATAAATATGAATGAGTGCTTTCCCCCAAAGGCCATAAATATTGAAATTTTCATACAGTTTTAAGCCGATTTTCCCGATGATTGAACTACGTTTAACTCTAAATCGCAGCCCACATGCGAATTATTTTTTATTTTATTTATAACGTTGCAAAACAATTTTTTGTTTGCCAACCAACAGCCAACGACAACTTGATAAGCGTCTTTTGCCTTGATTGCGTGGGCAGGTACTGGCTTGGCGGCATTTTGTGAATGAACATTTTGTTGTCATACGAAACTGCTCCCAGACCAACGAAGCCAGATACCAATCCCGCCATCCACGAGCGGACCAAAACACGCGAAGCTGTCATTACATTGACCAGGCCCAAGTCGTTCGCGTTGGCGTGCAAGTTGTATTTTGTGCTGGCGTTGGGCGAGAGCTCAGCTGGTCTTAAAGCCCGCACATTTCCTTATGAATGGATGGGAAATAAGCCAGGGAGCGACTAGCGAGTAGCAGGTTTAATAAGGTACAACAAGGATAAACCGAAACGACCACTATAAAAGAAATCTGTTAATATGTGTCCTCGTCATATATTTGATAATTAAAGAGTTTCTAAATTGGGAACTCCTAGCACACTTTTCTTTACTTTTCTTACCTTTTCTTCTCCTTTAGAATTGCTAAGCAATATAAAGTTGTACTTCTAAAACAATATTGCATAAAAAAATTATAAAGTTAGAGCCTAAATCTGTTTTTGAAATCCTCAGCTAAAGTAAGCCAAAGCTGGGATCATTCCCGCCAGATAGTAGCTGTGTACTCGAAACACTTCCAGTTTCTGGCAGACATCGACATGGAGTCTGTGGGCTGAGGAAGCCAGTGAGTGCCATGTACATGGTGCATCCAGGCAAGCACCTCTATGTGTATCCATTTATCTTGGCAGGCCGACTCTCTGCCGAGCCAGACACCTAAAAACCCACAATTTATGCCACTCACAGCAGCGGCTACACAGACAACTCTCGGCAAACTGGAAAAATTCACACAACCACGGAGACACAGAGACCCACAACCAGACACACTGCTGTACGTGTGGCTCTGGCTGGCATTATAAACTCTTGATCTTTCCAATAGCCTACAAAGGCGGCCCACACGAACCGACTCCTCAGCTGGTTCACAGACCCATTCATGCATCAATTTTGTTGCAGTCGCTGCTCGATAGTGGCCCAAAGATTCCCGCACAGCAGCAGCAGCAGCAGCAGAAAGCAGCTAGAAAGGGGCGGAGTTGGCCAAAACGGGTTCAGAGCCATCACGTCGCCTCGTCCTACTTTGCACATTTCGGGTTAGAGAACAAAGCAGCAGGCAATAGGCTCCCGAAAGTGTCGTTCCTTATGCAAAACTCAAGAGCCTGGCCGGCCAGAAGTCCGCACTGATTGATTTTCTATGCGATCCGACGAACTATCTATCGTATATATACGAGTATGAGTGCCTGCGGCCATAATTTCGGTCTTGGCCAGATGTTGACTTTGCCGCCGAGTCGTGCGCTGCTAATTTGCACCTAAAAACTGTTTCTGTTTGGGGCTCTTCGGTTTTAGAAAGTAGAAAACTATTCACCAGGAATATGAAATGAAAGTGTTTTGGCGGCAAGGCATCCCTCCCTTCCGCCTCGAGAGTTTTCGGCTATCTCTCACCCAAGAGCTTGGCAAATTGGCAAATCGATTGGTTCGATTTGAATCGATCGGGCTTATGCCAATCATCATCGGGTAATTTAATAGCCGACAGTCGGCTGCATTTGCATATTTCTCATCCAACAATGGCAGTCGTGACCCCAAATATGAAAAGCGCCTGGCTGCCTATGTATTGTATCTTTCCCATTCTCGTTCTGCTGCCCGTCGTAACCCAAGGAGTTGCTTGCAACATGCGGTCAACCGATGTGGCAACCGCAGCATGAACTCGAGTTGCCGACAACGCGTGCCACAAACCACAAGCCACAGAGCAAAACGAATATAAAAGAAATGCATAGCGTAATATAACCAGGAAACAGCGATAAGGGCCCTAGTTCTGATACCACGAAATGATATATGTTTTTAAATCACAAGTAATCACTGTAATAGAGACATTTCCGCTCCAATACTTAGACCTTATATACTATCTATTCAGTTTATTAAATCTGAAACCCTCGTTTTGCGTTTATGAAGAGCTCTGCTCGTTAGTGAGTGATATGATCGTAAAAACAGACATGTTTTTAATGTGGAAACAACTTGTTTAATCTTGATACATACCAAATACCGCTTCCTGTCGGTAAGCTAGGAGCAAATATATGTATTTCAAGGTTCTTTTAGCTTGAAGTTTTTGTATTTATTCCCAATTTACTATATTTGAATTAAAAAAAAGTGTTGAAGGACACAAACCAGAAAAAAACTTTGTCAAAACAATCCTGTTTCCACAATTAAGCTTTCAAAAATTCCCCTCTGATCTCCGTGCAAATTGAAAAGGGTCGTGGCAAGTTTTTGTCAAATGGCTTCATGGTTATCATCATCTTATAGCGTCCTCGAAGCTCTGGACCACGGTAGTTCACCATTTTCAACCTTACATCAAACGGTTCATGCATCAAGACGGTCTGAAATATCAAGACCCTTGTAAAGTGGGGAAAAGAAATTCATGCTCAGCTGGCACTCACTCCACTCGAGAGGCACTGGTCTTCAACGTCGCGGCGATTGGTTACATAGGTGGTCCAGTACTTGAACCAATACTGATTCTTATCGTACATGACGGCGCAGAAGTCCTGTGTGCTCATGGAGAAGACAGTGGGTTCCCAGGTGCCGCGATTGAAGTGCAATATGTCAACCTTTGCCTGCAAGGATGCAAGCGTTAGCCCTAACTAGTCGGTAGTCGGTGCTTTAGCTGCGACATTACCAAAATCCGATCGGTGGGCTGCACCTCCCATCTGGCAGTTGCATTCCCCGAGACGTGCAAGGTATCACTCTCCATGGCGATTGTAAGATCGTCCAAATCGAACGCCTCCTGGACGGTGATGGAGTCGGGAGGTCCTTCGGTACAGCGCGAGTATATGTCCGGGTCCTCGATCAGCATTTCGTAGTCTACGGCCCAGGACCAAGTCAGGCCGAAGATAAACAGTACTAGTAGAGATCCCAACATTATTTCAACCCATTTAACGTGGGATCAGACTCTTTATAGCCCCGTGATGAAATTTTTCAAAACCCATTACTGACTGAAACAACATTCTTTCCAATCCAATCGTTACTGACTTAACACAACATTGTAGTTTAATTTTATCGCTGACTGTCATCACAAATAAACAACTCCTTCTCACGAACTTCCGAGCTCTCATATTAGTTTTCCGTCAATAAACTTTGATATTGAAATCGGAATGAATGCGATCTGCTTCTCTCTGTTCAGTAGAACTTCAAAATTTCCACAGATCTCATAGAATACACACTGACAGGCAAAACTGTAACACGAATTCAATACTCTAACTTCAAGGGTCTGTATCTTCTGTTTAAATTTTTGCATGTTTAATATCTTAGTCTTGATTTATTGGTAAGTTCATCCACTATGTGGATGAAAAATACTGAAGTTGTATATTTTTTATAACATAAAACATTACAAAACTAGAGAAACATCAAAGAATTACATATATTTCTTAAAATGATGTATTGTTTATTAATAATATCAATCTCATAATGCAATGGAATATTGGGAATCATTGGGACCCTCTCAATAAGAACTAATTGGTTGCCAAGTGTTGTGGTTGGTTTATCTTTCGAAGTACGATTACTACAAAGCCACCCTAGTTTGCGTATAATCGGACAGTCGGACATGGCTAGATCGACCGGCTGTTAATCCTGAACAAGAATATAAAACTTTATAAGGACGGAAAATTATAATACCCTGCAAGGGTATAAAAATAGGAGTACATACGCCTTGAATTCTTTTCAACACAATCTTTCTCGCACTTGCAGTAAGATTCAGCTCAGATGGTTAGCCAACAAAATGTTATGTTTACATGTTTAATTTTTAAAGTCTACCTTGGTATTTAAAACCTGTGCTTAAGAACAACTTGATGCACAAAACATTAAGTCTAATTTTTTAAGCATTAATTTGAATATATAAAACTTATTTCATACCCAAATGGTAAAATACCAAGAGCAAAATAATACATCTAATATTTATAGGAATATAGCTAGAATTTTTATTTATTCCCGAATATAAGGTTGCATAATATAATATTATACAAATGCCATTATTTAACTTTCCAGGGTTCCCCTCTGATCTCGAAGCAAATAGAAGTCGGACGCGGTACGTTTCTGTCGCTGGTTGCCGTGAAAATAATCACTAACTTATGGCGCCCTCGGAGAGCAGGACCTCGAAAATTGTCAAGTCTCAGCTTCAGATCAAATGGTTCGTACACCAAGACGGTCTGAAAAACGACAGATCCTTGTAATATTTGGTAAAAGAGAATCTGGCAGAGATGGCACTCACTCCAGCTGAAAGGCACAGGGGTTGGACTTCGTGGCGATTGGTAATATATGTGGTCCAGTACTTAAACCAATACTGATTTTTATCGTACATGGCGCTACAGAAGTTCTGTGAGGTCATGGAGAAGACTGTGGGTTCCCAGGTGCCGCGATTAAATTGGAATAGGTGTATGCTTTCCTGCAAAAATGCAAACGTAAGGGCTTAAAGTGAGGCTGCTCTATCTGCGAGATTACCACAACCCGATCGGTGGGCTCTACTTCCCATCTGGAAGTGGCATTCCCAGAGACGTGGACGGTATCACTCTCCATGACGATTGAGAGATTGTTGAAATTGAACGCCTCCTGAACGGGGATGGAGCCGGGCGGTCCATCGGTACAGCGCGCGAATATGTCCGGATCCTCGAGTAGTATTTCGTAGTCCACGGCCCAGGACCAAGTCGCGCTCAAAACAAGCAGTAGTAGCACAGTTCCCAACATTATTGCACGTCAAACTATGTGGGATCAGACCATTTATAAATGGTTCGGCATCGTATCAGAGATTATCAGAACCAATTACTGACTAACATACCAATGTTTTTAATCCAATTATTACTGAGTAACATAAACCGCATTGTTCCTAATCCCATCACGGGATGTCATCGGCTATCTAATTATTATGTAACAAATGAACATTATTATTCCCAATATCCTTTCCTTTTTTTTGGATTTTAACTCTATTTCGATCATTCATATTGCAAACCATTTTCAGGTTTCAAAAGAATTGTGATTATTCATTTTACCAACTAGGGCAAAAGGATCTTTAAATGGTACTACAAGAATTAATAGCAATAATGGAATACTTAAAATAATTCCGCATTTGCTGTCTTTCATATCATGATCTCCCAAGACCATTCGATAATCAATCAATCTCTAATAAAATTTGGTGTGCAGCTGAGCAAACTCTCTCGTTCGCTATACTCCTGCAAAAATCTCTTGCAAACAAAGTTGCCACAAGAAAATAAAAAGGTTTGACAATTTAGGCAATTCATTCGTGACATATTTACATATTACATGAGGTTTGGTTAAAACCAGATAGACTCTTAAGGGTCATTTCCTTTAAAAATGCTGTTATTTTGTTTATTTGACAGCAAATTATTTGGATAAATTAGCATACCTTTTGCAGACTGTCTTTGTTAATTTACCTGGAAAAAATGACCGATAAGAATAAGATTCGACGTAATTTTTAAACTTGATCTGCATAAATATATTTTGACGTAATTTTTAAACTTGATCTGCATAAATATATTTTGAATACGATACATTTAAATACAATTGTATACGTTTTTTAAAGGCTTTCCAAATTGCTAATAATTTTTTGTATTGATTCATTAGCATAAGTATTAGCAGAGCTCAGGGACTTCATTTCTTTAGCTTCTCGATTTCGCCTCGAATTTCAAAGCAAATAGAGTTTCGTCGCGGAATATCCTTGTTGTCGAAAGCCTCGAAAGTGCACACCATTTTATAGCGGCCCGTAAAGGTTGGGCCAGAAATGTTCCGCATAATTAGCCGAAAATCAAACGGCTTATGCGCTAGGGTAGTCTGTAATAAAAATCCATTTCGAAAAGAGCATAGTGCCGATAAAAAAATCTTGGTAAAGGACGGGACTTACACCACGATTTCTGAGGCACTTCTCCTCCACTTCCTCGCGGTTCAAAATGAAGGAAGTCCAATATTTGAACCAATAATGATCCTCGTCAAACATCACGGCGCAGAAGTCTGGTGTAGCCAAGCTGAAAACTGTGGGTTCCCAGCTGCCGCGCTCATAGTGCATTGCTGCGAACCTGGCCTGAAATAGTTAAGGTATTGGTTTCCGTCGTGCTCGCTTTAGGAAGAGTAAATTTACGGCAATACGGTCCGAGGGCTGGACATCCCATTTTGTAGTTAAATTCCCGGTAAAGTGAATTATATCAGCATCCTGATCGAGCACAAGCTCGTCCGTGTTGAATAGCTCATTAAAATTCATCGATCCGGGAGGAGGCTCGGTGCAGGGTGAGAAAATATCAGGATCTTCGAGCAGCAGCTCGTAGTCCGCGGCCCAGCACACAGTTACGCCCGCAATCAGCAGCAACAGTAATCCAAACATTATTGTTTCTAAACTATGGCGAATCAGACTTTATATAGCCAATAGGGAGTCACCCAATTGCACAACAATTACGGATTAAGATTAGGATTACATGGCACTAAATCAGCTCGACATTAACAAGGTACAAGCAGATCAAGAGTACCCAATATAAATTGCATGATCAATTAGAACACAAGGTACTAATATATTGGGATAAATATCACCAGAACTTTATATACCCTTTATAAAGAGCGCAATAATTTTGCTCCGATGATTATAAAATATTTAAAAGAGATACACATTCAAATCCAAATATAAATGGAAGTAAATAATTTTAAAATATATAATATTTTTATTGACTTCGGTTTCAAACAGAGCTTGCACAATCGGGCCAACCTCTAAGATTATTTGGTTTCTTTTTATACCCTTGCAGGGTATTATAATTTGAGTCAGAAGTTTGCAACGCAGTGAAGGAGACATCTCCGACCCTATAAAGTATATATATTCTCGATCAGCATCAACAGCCGAGTCGATCTAGCCATGTCCGTCTGTCCGTCTGTCTGTCCGTTTCTACGCAAACTAGTCCCTCAGTTTTAAAGCTATCTGAATGAAACTCTACAGTTAGTCTTCTATATACTCTCACTCGTACATATGTCGGAACGGGCCGGATCGGACGACTATATCATATAGCTGCCATAGGAACGATCGGTAAAATTATCGAAAAAAATTATAACTTTGTCAGTTTTCAATGCAATTCCACCAAATTTGATATTTGGCCATTAATTATTATTCTAGAATTTCGGTTTTAATTTCATGAAAATCGGACGACTATATCCTATAGCTGTCATAGGATCAATCAGGAAAATAATAAAAAATATCATAACTTCGCAGCTTCTTAACATATTTTCATCAAATTTGAGATTTGGCCACTTAATAATTTTTCAGAATTTTAGTGTTAATTTCATGAAAATCGGCCGACTATATCCTATAGCTGCAATCAGGGAAATAATAGAAAAAATCCTAACTTCTCTGTTGCTCAAGATATTTTCATCAAATTTGAGATTTGGCCACTTAATATTATTTGAGAATCTTAGTTTGAATTTCATGAAAATCAGACGACTATATCCTATAGCTGCTATAGGAACAATCAGAGTAATAACAAAAAAATCATAGCTTCGCTATTTCTCAAAATATTTTAATCAAATTTGGGATTTGGCCACTTATTATTATTTCAGAATTTCGATTTTAATTTTATAGTTCAATTGCAATCTCCAAGGGTATATAAACTTCGGTGAGCCGACGTTAGATTCCTTTCTTGTTTTTTCTTAAAACTTATTTTCAGTGCCAGTTTTATCTTGGTAGCTACAATTCCATTAAAATGAATTACAAAAAGAAAAATAAAAGACAAAAAAATTACAGGAATATACCTTGGAATTTATGTATTCCCATATATCAAGTTACATTCTCAATTTTTCGAATTCCATTACTTCACCTTCAAGATTTCCCCGCGGATCTCCACACAAATAGAAGTCGGACGCGGTACGTTTTTGTCGCTAGTTGCCGTGAATGAAATTACTACCTTATGGCGTCCTCGGAGGACAGGCCCACGAATATTGGTAAGTTTCAGCTTCAGATCGAATGGGTCGTGTACCAAGACGGTCTGAAAAACGACAGATCCTTGAAATATTTGGTAAAAGAGAATCTGGCAGAGATGGCACTCACTCCAGCTGAAAGGCACAGGTGTTTGACTTTGTGGCGATTAGTAATATACCTGGTCCAGTATTTAAACCAATAATAATTTTTATCATACATTGTACCACAGAAGTTTGGTGTGATCATAGAGAAGACTGTGGGATCCCAGTTTCCGCGATTGAATTCCCATAGGTCCACTCTTGCCTGCAAGAATGCAAGCGTTAAGGCGTAACGTGAAGGTGTTCCATTTACAGGATTACCACAATCCGATCGCTGGGCTCCACTTCCCATCTGAGAGTTGTGTTTCCGGAGACGTGAATAATATCACTCTCCATGGCGATTGTTAATTTCTCAAAATCGAACGCCTCCGGAACATTAAGGGAGCCGGGCGGCCCATCAGTACAGCTCGAGAATATGTCCGGATCCTCGATTAGCAGTTCGTAGTCCATGGCCCAGGACCAAGTCGCGCTCAAAACAAGCAGTAGTAGCACAGTTCCCAACATTATTGCACGTCAAACTATGTGGGATCAGACCATTTATAAATGGTTCGGCATCGTATCAGAGATTATCAGAACCAATTACTGACTAACATACCAATGTTTTTAATCCAATTATTACTGACTACCACAAACAGCATTGTTTCTAATCCCATCACGGGATGTCATAGACAATCTTATCACCATGTAACAATTAACAACTATAGTAAATTTTTGTTAATATTGTAAAGGCATAAGGATCTTTAGATTGCAAGACAAGAATTAATAGTAATATAGGAATAAAAAAAGAAAATGCGCTCTTATATAATTGTCTAAATTCGATGTTAACCAGCAATTGATTCACAATGAACCCAATCTTTAAACAAAGTATAGTTACAAAAATTTCACAATATTATTTAAATTCATTCAAAATATTTAAATTTTGGTATTCCCTAATACATGTGTGTGTTACTCTTTTCATATAAGTTAGGAAGTTAGACATATTTTCGCGTATTAATTTGACTTAATTCCTATTTTTACCAGACTATGTGGCACATTTACCTAACATTGAAACTCTTTTGCATAATTTTGCGCGACAACACCACACCCACCCGCAATAACAAGCACAATTTTTACACCAGCCTCGATTTCATCATGTGTAGCCTAAACGCAATTTTATATTCATTAAAATTAATTACCCTTTGATTGCTGTTCGTTGTAGACAGAGCAGAGTTAACATGCAGTCAAGCGGGCGCAGTTAAAATCTGAACATGTCATAAGCGATAAAACTTGCTATGAGCACATAAACCGAGATCCATCAGTCAGTACTCCTGAGCGGAGTGAACAGCATCACGAATCATTCCCGCAAAGCCATTTACAGAATAACGCAAAGTAATTAATACAGCTAAGACGACGATTCTCAGCGCTATATAATTGTCTCTGGTTTTTCAAGGGGAAAATACAGAGCGCATTCCTGTCTCGGCTCGGATTTCATAGTCTGTGCGTGGGAGAAGCAAGATCTACAAACGGACGTTCGCAATTCCACAGTCATTGTAAATATAAGACTGAACATTGTTGAACATATCATATATGACTCTTTAATTATATTATGTTTACTAAAATATTTAAGGATTCATAAATGATATTGAATAAAAAGTTACAAATCTAAATCGCAAAGTCCACACACGTTCCTAGTTCCATTTATTCACAAAGCAGAAAGGCCTTGCTCCATATTTCACAGCCTGACTGCATCCTGACCACATCCTGTTCGCTCTCAATCACAATGCACTGGGAGCTGCCATTTCATTTTCACTAAAGACCTAGCCTTGAATGTGCCTTTTAGCGGATTCCGCACAAGAAAACAATACAGTGGCGGGAGGAGCAGGAGGAGCAGGAGGAGAACAACCCGGCGCTATACATTGTCATAGAAATGGCAGGGCGTTGCGTCAGCTGCGAAGGCTACCATAAATAAAAACTCATTAGGTCTCGTGTGTAGTAAGTATAGGGCTCGCCTAGAATAACATACATACAGTCTGAGCAGAGGCCAGCCTCTTGCAGCCCACGCCATCGAGGCATGAGCCAAAATCGAATACTGGCGGCTTGGCAAAAAAATAAATTTCACAGAAAACAATTAAGAAATAATATTTAATGTAAAAAAAATATATATATTGAATTAAATTAAACAAAAAATTATAACTCGCCCAACGTGGGGCTCGAACCCACGACCCTGAGATTAAGAGTCTCATGCTCTACCGACTGAGCTAGCCGGGCACTTGGTAAAGGCGGCGCCAAAAAGCAAACGAAAGAACCTACAGTAATTCTTATAAGAACGACAAAAAAAGAACAATACAGATGCAGGATAAAAATAATAAATAAAATAAATAATAATGAATAATTCTAAATGAATAATTAATAATAACAAAAATAATAATGAATAGTTCTAAATGAATAATTAATAATTACAAAAATAATAATGAATAATTCTAAATGAATAATTAATAATTACAAAAATAATAATGACCAAAAAGTTAATAAATAATATGTAATAATTATAGTACTAATACACAAATAATAATAAGAATATGTAAGGCAATTCTATTTTGTAACAAAGTGTGATTATTTATTTTACTTATTTAATACTACTACTACTAAAACTAGTGTTTTAACTTATTGAGCGCGAGTTACATAGTGTGCAAAAGAAGAAATCTTAGGAAAAAATAAACAAAAAATCTTTCGCCCAACGTGGGGCTCGAACCCACGACCCTGAGATTAAGAGTCTCATGCTCTACCGACTGAGCTAGCCGGGCACACAATATTCCGCGAACCAAAGTTCTGACATCCCAACAAGCATTCTAAATGAAAGAGAACCTAAAAAAATTGACTAACACAAGGAATTATAGGCTCACACAAAACTATGTAAATTAATAAAGTTCAAACTACCTCATGCATTAATGATAAATATGCTCAACAATAGACTAATTGAGCTAATTTTACTGCTGTTTAAATATGTTAACATATACACACAGTCATGCAACGGAGCATAATCAATGTAAAACAACAGCCACAAACCTGTTTTATTTTATTTTATCATAAATAATTAATTAATATTTGATATACAGATCCGATGCAAAAGAGAAAATATATAAAAATAAATGCGCCCAACGTGGGGCTCGAACCCACGACCCTGAGATTAAGAGTCTCATGCTCTACCGACTGAGCTAGCCGGGCAGGTGGGCGTGATCTGTTCGATCGGAAACAGCAGCCACAGGTGTCGCAGGTGTAATGATACATACTAAATTTAACCGACACTAGACAGATGTCAAATATGTGCGCCCCTTTGTTATTTTGGAAGATTAAGATATGATTGAATTGGTAACAAAAATCGAGGGAATGCGATCTAAAGCTATATAAATGAAGGTTCATTAACTATGTCCACAAATATTGCAAATTGATTATTGTCATGTTTCGGATCTAGGTACTTCAACTGAGCATCATCACCGTCAGAGGCTATTGAATACCATTTTAAAATGGACGATGACGGATTATATGCGCTTTGAGAGAGTCAGCCCGGCAATCCTTCCAACCTTGAAACGAAGATCTTTAGTCCGCTCTCAATTAACGTTTATCTCTTTTCAGGACGTCTTAAGATTGAAAAATATAAGGTAGCTTTGAAGCTAAATGTGTATATTCCTATTTTTAAGGTCGCTAAAAGTTCATACTTCTGTTCGAGGCATTCAATAAGAGCAACATCAAGCTTCCAGTGTCCATTTGCACCGAGGTCCGCGGGAGAATTCTAAAAGTCAAAGCTCTGCAATTATAAATGCATGCTTGACATACAGCAAAACACCATTAGAGTTAATTATCATACAAAAGCCCCAAATAAACGGCATTACAGAACCTATTGGGGGTCGCATGCGAGGAGCTTCCCTTTCAGTTCATCATGCACTCCCGAAGCAGCAGGCCGAAGCAGGAGCCAGAGCCGGAAATTCCACACCATTGGTGCGCCGAGCTGGCCGAGGAGTCATCCATCCACGGCAATCCCTATGTGGCTCGTAGGGACTTGCACTGGACCGAGCGCCTCTTTTGGTTTGCCATGGTTGTGGCTTCGGCCTACTACGCCATCAACAGCTGCATTGCACAGTGGGATCGGTTCCGCGACCATCCAATTGTCTATGAGTACGAGTATCTGTTTGCTTTGCGCAACTTTACCTTCCTGGGGCTGACACTCTGCACCACCTATGAGACGCAGGAGACGGTCGACAAGGTCATAAAGCAGTAAGTCAAGCTACCAGGGATGCGTTTTGATAATGCTTATGTATATCCCAGACAGATTATAGGATTAAAAAAAATTTAATTTATTATAATAATTACTTTAGATTGATTTTGATTTTTCTAACTTTTAACATCCAGCACTTGGGGAGTGGATCCCACTGCAAACGGAACATCACAATCGACAGCTTACTACGGAAACTTTCTCCGGGTACTCAACCGCTTAAAGTACAACAATCTGGACACGCTGACACCCTTTGAAAATGATTCTACTCTGGACAACTTGCCCTACGTGGATATGTTGCTAAAGTTGCAGGAGAAGGTGCTGCCACCTCCGCATCCTGTGCTACTGGCACCGATAATAACGGAAATGGGTATGTGCCAGACCAGCAGCCAGTTGGCACGGTTTGGAAATCCGTACGGTACACTGTGAGTAGAACAAAACAATACTTTAATATATATTAGTCACAATACTTTTGGCTTGCAGACAGAACCTGAATGTGACGCCGGTGAGGCAGTGCGGATTCTTCAACGACTGTCAGCTGATGCATAAGCCCTTTAATAGCATCTTGACCCATGTGTTTCTGGTAAGAAGCTAATCACTATAAAACTAGTATCTTATCCGCACCAGCTTCTTAGTACCTACATGATGTAAACGAGATGATGCTACCCCACGACCGACGTACCGTCACCTTTGACGCCAAGGTCAAGAGCTCCTATGTACTGAAACTCTTGGTCAACTCGATATCAGCGGATGTTGAGGTACGGAATTTACCAGTGGCTTATAGAAAATGTCGCTATACGGATGAGAACAATCTAAGATTCTACCACGTGAGTGTGAGAGTTTTCGGGCATTGGGATTTCGGTTATAAGGAACACAATTTTCCCTATTAGCCATATCATCCCAGCCTGTGTCGCCTGGAGTGCCGTATTCACTGGGCACTAAGGCTGTGTCACTGCAAGCCCTATTTCTATATGGCAGCTCCCAATGCACCCGTGTGCAATATAACCGGGATGCTTTGTTTGGCACGCACCAAGTGGGTGGAAAAGCCCTGCAAGTGCTTTCCACTGTGCCGGGAGAACACCTACAGCATCATCGAGGAGTACGAGCAGAGCGGGGTGGGTCTGGGCTCTTGACGCTCCGTGAAACCCCAATTAACCCATACCTTTTTTCTTTCAGGGCGATCAAAACTACGTGGGCGAACAGTTCGAGCGGACCATAATCATCAAGATGGATCTGCCCAAGATGGGCATGAAGCGACGGGTTGTGTTCAGTACGGATCAGTTGATAATGTCGTTTGGCGGCGCCATTGGCCTCTTTCTTGGTGCTAGCTTCATGACCATCTATGGCCTGGTCTACCTTTTTTTCACATATTTGGCTTTCAAATGCAAATTTTGCTTACGAAAAGAAAATAAGTCCGTCAAATAGTGCAGCACTAAAAGAACGATTGTTGAATTCAATAAGTGACTATGCTTTCGCAAAAACCAATGACGTTATTATAAGCTTTGCTTTAAAATAGACTAAAAGATCGATTTTCTTTGTGGGGCTCAAAGCCCTGCTCAGTCAAGTCAGCAAACATTATACCAGTTTCTTAAATTCAAAATTATATTTCTATATTATATTATTATATATTTTAAATTTCTATATTTTGTATTATTTTTTGTTTTTAATGCAATATTCCGAAAATTGTACCTTCATTACAAATCAAGTCACTTTTTTTATATCCCGCCACAAGGCCACCAGTTTCAGTTTTACTATTAGGTCGTTAAGGGCATGTTTAGGTAGCTTGTCTAAAAATTTTCACTTAAGCTTAAAACGAAATAACTCTGGAATTCAAAGTACATCTTTTACGACACATATTAAAGTAAACGCAAGGCAAATTAAATTGTTTTCAACTTAACGACATCGAGTGGTTGGTTGGTGGCATGGACGGGCATCAAATTAAAGCCGCGGCAAGGAAGCCGCAAAAGTGATGGTGGTTCGGTTCAGATGGGTTCAGGGAGCAGAAAAATTTTCACTTTTGCTGAAAACTCATAACCAGCTGCAGTGCGTTTTCCGGCTGCTTTCTATTACTCGAGATTTGCTATTGTCAAATGTGACAATTTGTGGCGCTCGTATCTCCATCTCGCACACTTGCCAGACTTGCCACACCTGGCCACAGCAAAGTGCAGTCAGCGGAGCGAAGCGGCAATTGGGTAAAGCTAACAACCTTTAAGTTTGCTCAATTTTTCGTTTCGTTTTCGGCTCGCTTGACTCTCAGTTGCGTGGATCAACTTTGGGCCGACCGAAAACTAAAATCCAATCGAGAATTAGCCGCATTTAATTGCCAGCACAGAGACTCCGTTAGGTAAGCATACACAAGTATTCAGATATAAAATGAGAAAAGAATGTAAGCTCCTTGTCCTGCCTCCACTTTACGCTCACTGAAGTTGCGGCAGTCTCTAAGAAGTTTCTGCTTCTGCCTGGCACGGGCATAAATTTGTTCTGGTCTGCTGCCAAAAAAGAAGAATGGTAGCCCAGACGGAGAGTCAGCCAGCCAGCTAGGCAACAATTAAATTGAAACTAATTTTAGCGCTGGCTGTAGAGCCTCTAGGGTTAACCTTTAATGCCTCGCGCTCTCTCCGGCGGCTCATTTGCATCTCCTGCGACTCGGTGACATTTGCATTGGCATTTGCCGGCTCCGCAGAAGTTGGCCAGCAGTTCTGCCCACAAAAGCAGCGGCAACTATATTTTGCCATGAATGAGGCCAGAAGCGGAACAAAGCGAGGCGGCGAGAATTACCTGGTAAGGTAAGGTGATCCGAGCATACACAGTCATTCATATGACTGTGACGGGCGGAGCGCCCGTGCAGCAGTATGAGTGTGTACATATTTCTGCTCTAGTTCACACTCAGGTTGTAAAAAGAGCAACAGCTTCTGCACAATTGCGTGCCGAGCAATTTCCAAATTTCATAAATACAAAATGCACTCGCCCGCATCTGACAGTCTCGGCAGTTGGCAGTCGGCTGGCTCCGAAGGCGAGTTCACACTCCCCGGGGGGAAATCGCCGTTCGGTATTCTCTCCTAATATAAGCGATCAGCGGGCGGGAAGGCGGCGACTTCTTTCATCTTCAGCTCCCAGTTTATGTCGGTATTGTGCCCAGACCCAAGACGCAGCGAATTCCAGCACCTGCCCATGTGGCAGTCCATGCGAGCAGCTAAGGGCATCTCACAATCACATCCACGCGCGGCTACAATGTGCTGAAAATGTAATTTTCTTCCCGAATGCGCCTCAGCATACCAAATGAACCAAGGGAAGGAAGCAAAGACGCACTGCGTATACACTGCCAGTAAAACGAGCAATTTGTTTTTAAAAGTATACCTGAAAATTTTAAATACTAAACAGCAAAAGGTACTGTTAAGATACTTGTTTAATTGAATAAAAAGTGTATGAAAATTATAATCAGAAATAAACTCTATTTAATAAAGTCAATATATTAATAAGATGTGTAACGCCTTACAATTTTTTTAGACGCAAATATTTCGGGCTGTTTCTAAAACAAGCCCTGTTATGTGTACGGAACTTTAAATGCATGTAGTCTTTTGCTTCAATCATATTCAATCCTATTCAATCCTATTATCCTTAATAACACTGATATGCTAATGCAAAGGGGCTACACATCTTATCATTACAAATATTTATATGTTTAATCTAATCCTACTCTTCACAATACTTTAAAATCATAAACCCAATCTAAATAACAGACCGATTTCCTTGCACTTAAAGAATCGAATTACTGCCTAAAGCTGATATACCCTTTAAAATAAGAACATCAAATGTTAAAGTTTACATCTGTCGATGATGGAAATAGAATGTAAGGCAGAGGAAATGGGGGAACTAAACAGCATGGAGGGAGCAGAATGGAGTGGATTGGGAGGTAAGCTAATGTATTACCTGTTTTAAATTAGTGCCACTAAATCACAAATCATTGGCAGCTGTCAGTAGTTCGTCCAAGGGCCCATGCCTCTCATATCCCAGGAGCCAGCACCTTTGAGGCTTAGCTGGGGATAAAGATTGCTCCCACTCCCAGTAACCGCCGCACCCGGCGTTAATTTACGCTTGTTAAATAAAATTGCCTGGCTCGGTGTTATATAAGAGCAATAAACCATTATGTATGGAAGTAAGCTGCTCCGAATGGCGTCATGAGAGCCATAAATTATTGATAGCACACAATGGACAGATAGTAATGAAATCAATTAATGGCTAAAAAAGCGCACAAAATGTTCAAGGAGCTGTGTATCGTGTTTCTCTCCAAGCTTTAGGTACAAAGATACACACATGCGAAAAATGTGGAGAATTTTTTGTTAGACTCCGGTATGATTTCGCAATTTTATATTTTTTGCCATTAAAGCAATTAGAAGTTAAATGAAAACAAAACAATTCGAGCATTAAAACAGAAACAAACCAAATTCCCCATTGGGTTTTTTATGTATCCGAAACATTTCTCCTGCATTAATTTAATGCTGTATATCAGAATTTAATTGCCATATTTGGGCTTGTGTGTGTGTGTTGGTGTGTTTGCCCCGACCTTGGTTCAGATTATTTGTGTATTTTTATTTTCCTTTTGCTCGGGGTTTCATTTACACACCATAGAATTTCAGACCAGAGTTCTTGACACATTGGCAAACAACTCAGACAACGAGTCGCTTCGTATTGTTGGAGCAAGGTACAGCGAAAACGTATCACTTCATTTTTTCTATGTTACTCGAGTGGGCTCCAAGAGAATATGTAGGCTAAATGCACATGTAGACTTTTCCCCCAAAAAAATAATAAGTTCCAGGAACCGAAAACGGAACTTTCAGTGGAATAACTTTCAGTTCGTGTCTAAAATTACTTTGAATTTCCGGAGAAACTTCAGAACAAAACATAATTAAAGGAAAACTCACCTTCATGTCATTGATAATCTGTTGAAACAGACTACCCAGCGCGGAGCTGTCGCGTTCCAGACTTAGATCCATTTTGCTTATTGTTTACTGGTTTAGTTAAGATATCGATTGGGTTTCGTTAGTCGCGAAATTGCTCGGTGTAATTCTATCAACGTGATTTCTACTTCAGTTTCATTTTGATTGAAAAAACCAAGTCAATTCAAATCGTTCTTGCGGTGCGTTGAGTGATCTGGAAAGAGGAAGGAACAAGCATGAAATATTTCTTATAAATAACCATGTTCAAATAAATGAAACAAGCACTTCCGATGGGAGTTTCCAGCTCACATCCTCCCTAAATCTCCGAAATATCTCGCTGATGGGGCGGGCCCGTGGGACTTCTCATAAATAATCAAACATGTAAACTAGCGCGTCTTTCCAAACAAGAAATTATGCTTAATTAGGCATATTAATAAACGAAAAACAGAGACATAAAGTCGGGGTCCCCTGGTGTAGGCGCAACATCAAACTTTATTTAGGGATCGTTGACCCAAATTGAGAGTGCTTTCAGGGCCCGAGTCGGGCTCCTGCTGATATGAGTCTTCTGATTTATTGCTCATGTAGCGGGGCTAATGGTTAATTATTAATTGATAATTGATATGTCTTGCGGTGGCGTACAGGAAGTGGCAAGCACTATTTACGAGTATTGCATTGAAACTCCGAACCTGAGGCCCATGCAAACGACTTTCGTTGTCGTTGTCGTTGGGGAAGTGCAATAGTTTTGACCCATTTGTAGGTCCGCCACATACGTGACAACTACATCTAGGCGGGTTTCCGTGCCTCGTTTCGAAAGTGCAGATAAACCGAGAAAACTAACGCGACTCTGCTGCTGGAAGCAAGCAGCGGAGCCTTGGGAGTAATTAGGGCCCGCGAGGCGTCAAATTCACATATATATGTACATGTTATGGCGACTCAAGCACATAAACCTTCAATCAGAAACTGGCCTAAGCCCGGCTCGAGTCTCAAGAATGCTCTTGAAGCCACATCTCTCACATCTCGGCCCCCATACATTTTCGGGCTGATTGTGGCATTGACGGCAACTCCGAGTGAAGTTCTCGGCTACAAGTGTACGGCTGTGTAGCACCGATCCGATGCATTCAGAAAGCGTTCACAATGGACACTCAAGCGTGGAGGAAGACGAAGCCCACAAGTGATAAACCGCCGCAGCAACGAGAACTGATTGCCTAGACTGCGTATCTTTTGTCTATGACTGCCGGGAGAGAAGGCATCGGAGAACAACTCTGGGGAAAATGAAATAAAAAACGTTAAGGCAATGGGCTCAAGTTTTCCGACTGAGACATTACAAGCATTGAGTAATTGTTTGTACTTCACATAGTAAGTTTAAGAAATATATATATTTTTAGCACTAGGACAACATTATTATTTTTAAAGTTTAAAGCTAGTGTTCGTACTGGTATTAAAATAAAGAAAATAGTTCTTTTAGAAATTTTACATTTTTTTTTAAACATTATGTATGTATAATATTTATTTATTTTTTTATTTTAATCCCTAAACTAAGCTCCTCAGCTGGGTAAATCAAAACCCATCCATGAACATCTACAGGGGGTATAGGGTATGAAAAAGTGCGCACAATCGAGGCTAAAAGACTGACGAACACTCACACTCGGATTCACGCTCACAGCGTGGAAGTTCGAGTAGACTTGCAGCTGCCTCGCTCGCTCTTTGTTCGCTCTCCTCCTCGCAGCTGAATAGTGTAAATGACCTCTCGAGATAAAATTGTGGCCACAAAGCAAACGATGACAGGCCCGCTTTATGTAGTTGCTGATGTTGCGGCTGTTGCTGGCTGTGCTGCAGAGTTGCAATTTCCTTTGCAGTGCGGAAATAAGTTTTCGTCGTTTTTGGCAATTGACTGCGTTAAATCTGGTTTTAGCTCACTCACACAGAGCGGCGTCGAAACATTGACCCAGTTAACTGGTTCCATTTAAATCATAAGCCTACAACTGGTTGGGCCAGTAATGTGTGTATGTGCGCTAAGCTTGCATATCATCCCCGGCCGCGGCGGCGGAAATAAGAGTTTTTCTCAGCATAAAGATAAGTCTTGGGAAATGCGGAGCTTGGGCCACTAAACCCGACTTGGGGTCAGGCCTGAGATGCGATCGTGATGCGATCGGGGGAGCAACTTCGGCAGTAGCCAAAAGTCCAAATTACCAAATCGTGCATTAAAAACAAAAGCAGGAAAACAACAATTTCGCAAAGTAGCCCGAAAAGAAGAGCACAAACCACTTACAACCGGCCAGAAATGAAAAGGTGGGAAAGAAAAAGGGACCATCTGACATAGTGGGAACCCGGGATCTGCGCCTTCTAAGGCAACCCGCATCAAAATTCGACCAAATGTCAAGTGGGCAATGATGATGTGGCTGCTGTTGCTCCGGTTGTTGTTGTTGTTCCGTCTGATCTTTATGCTAAATGCGTTTTAATTTCCACTACGCATAATTTTCCGCCCTATTTACGGCGGTTCTCTCTGCGGCTTCAACATTGCGGTTTCTCTCGGATTTCAGTTGCTGCAAACGGAAGCTTGGCGCATGAAAGTGGAGTCACCGACCGCCTTATAAAAGGAGTTATAATAATAGAAGAAAACCTATGCTTAAAAGGTATAATAATCCGAAAGATTGAACCAAATAAGCAGGGAAATGTTTGAGTGAAGAAATTTAGTACTTTGTTGTTCCGTTTATATTTTTATAATTTCCTTTTTGGCCTCGGAAGAAGGCTCGTTCTAGACACGACTCTTAATCCATGAGTTCGGGATATATGTATCTGTACTTTATTAGATCAGAAAGTCTGATTTTTAATCCGCATTAAGGAATTAATATACCAAGCCATGTACAAATCTTTCTGTTTTATTTTGCTAACCCCAACTGTAGCTGCGTAGACATCTCTCATGTTGTGTTGCATGCCGCCTGGACTTCTATTACAGGAAGTGACTTGACTGACAGAAAAGAGGAGAGGGGCAAAAATGCCGCAGACGCTTTTGTCAAGGGCGACAGACAGAGTTGTTGCCGTTAATTGCTTACCAAAAGATGTGAGCACACGCACCGCCATCCGCATCCCATTCGACCCATCTCCCCTCGTTCGTTGTGTAATTATGCGTAAATGCAGATGAGGATGCTAGGGTAGACCAACAACGTTTCGGAGCAATATCTTTAGGGACTTGATCGGAAGTTGGGGGATTTTTATGACTAACTACGACTTGAGTACATTTCTTGCTAGGCCTTATTCCATTTAAAAATATCCCCTGATAATATGTGAGAAATGTGGTTAATCAATATCAGCGAATTTCTAAAAAATATATATTTTTCCAGTTAAAACTAATGTTTGATAAAACCAATTATATTTAGAAAATCATTTGCTTTTAGCCGTTGGTGAATACACTGGCATTTTTAAAATGCATTTCTTTGTAAAAGATATTTAACGAAGTGGTTAAATAAGAAATAAAAACAGCCCACATTTTAAGTGTAAAAAAATCGCTATTAAAAAATAGCGATTTAACAAAGAATATTTTACTGCTAAATTGCACTGCCACCCTTCCTATGCTGGCAGAAGCCGGGCAAAGAGATTTACCACAGATTTAAACCTATTAAGACCCGTATGGTAAAAATTTAAATCAATCGAGTTGGTTACAAAACAAAAATAAAGACTGCGAACTGAAAATAGACTAGAAATTCCATTTCCCAGTCCACCACTTTAATGCACTGCTGGAAACTTTCTTATCCACTCCGCCGTCTATGTGTTCTGTTTTTCTTCGGATTTGTTTTGTCCCCTCAGTTCTAGGTGGTATTCGGTTAAACAAATAATTTTACAGCTGCATTGGGCGAGGGTTTTGTACAATTGTAAAAATAGAGAGAGGATAAGAGCTCCAATGTCAGGTTGGGTGCTTTTCAGCAGATTTATGTGGCCGACTGTAAGGTAAACGATACGTTATTGCTGGCGAATTGTGCATCGTCGGCAGCAGACCGCCATGACTTTACACTTTCACCGACAACTACGAGCATCTACTACTATGAACATCTGTGGTCAGCCAAGTGTCGAGATGCCTCGGCCCTTGGTCTGATCTTGGTCTTGGGGTCTTGAGTCCGGGGTCCCGGGTCTTGCCTCTCTGATCCGCAGTTGGGAAAGCGTCGATCATCAAATGCGTCGAGTGGTTGTTCGATGAAAAGAAAAGCGAAAAGAACTCATAAAACGACGATAATCTAGAGATCAAGTTTTTATATGAGCGGAATCGACAACGTCACCAGCATACACACACATGCCCCAACATTTATGTTTATCAATGGTTTTCTATCTTTAGCGTCATCTGTGCCTTGCCTAGCATTTTCTATTTGATGTTTCTGGGATTTGTGGGGGCATCTGCTTTAGCTCTCTCCCCCTGCCGCCCGCCGACGCGTATGGCACGTCATTAACCCAAATTTTCTATGAATAAAATATAGCGAAAACAGAAAACACTCAGTGTTTACGCTGGCGGACTAGTGTTGGGAAATCTCTCCTTATTCCAATTCTGTGGCTGCTTTGATTTCGCCTTAATTGAATAATTCGCGGCACAATCGACACATTGTAAAATAGGCCATATCACCGATAATTGAAGCTGATAGGCATCCCATGTTGGGCCATACTGATTGATAAGTTTCACTATCTAATCAGCAGAAACAGCAGCAGCAGAAGGGCCAGCAAAGAACTGTAAACACTCATTTGTTTTTGGCCGCGATTGAGGCAATCGATAATTATCGATCGGAAGCTTTTGGGCAACAGGAGTCACCGTAAAAAATGTTTAAGGGGAGCTCTGAGCTCATTTCGCAATAAGAACGCCCACAAATCTGTAAACACCAACTCAGGCGTTCTGTTCGGACTGCCGCTGGAAATAAACTGACGGCATTTAGCGGTGTTTAATCGATTTGTGCATAAAATTATACGTTTACACATGGCAAGGCAGCCGAAACGAAAATAAAATCGAGATACAATGTCCAAAGAGGCGGGAGTACAACTAGATGGAATTTCAGAGTACATTTTCAACACACTGCTGAATGATTTGCCTTGTGATATATCGCTTCGATTTATTATTTGAAAATAAAAAAGTTTTTTGAATGGCTTACATTCACGCTAGATCCTTAGAAATTATTAATAATATTACAATAAACACCTTTCAAAGAACCTGTTTCTTGTCTCAATGTTTAGATATTATAAATCGAATGCCAGCCTTTACTTTACAATTGTTTTTAATCGAATTACTTAGACTTGAATTACTTAAGTTTCTGCATTCAGATATAATATTACGTGAATGTATACAAAATTAAGGTTAAAGACCCTTAAACATATTATATTCGTTCAAACGAATCAAAAAATGTTATTGGTAACTTGTTTTTTGAAATGGGGAAAATGGTAAGTGTTTAAATCATTTGAATTAAAAGTTTATACGCCTACTCCCTGGCAATTAGATGCAATTACCATGGGATTGGAAATTACTCATTGGAGTATGAAAATATTTTACATGCCAATGCTAAAGTGGCTAAATTTGCATTCACTGATTTTTAGGAAGAAGAATCTCAGGGGCCTCCTAACATTTGTAATTATTAACTTGAGAGCGCCCGCTTTTTACCATTTTTCCTCTGGTACGTTTTGAGGTTGCGGCCATGGCAAAATGGTTATTAATGATAAACAAAAGTGCCGTTAACCTGCACATGTTACTCCCGTACTTTGTCATGTTTGTTATGTTCTTGTTTGCCGGTTCCATAAGCACGTTTGGTTCTACCTCTTCTCAACGACTTCTCTACTTTGTGGCCATCAGGAAATGTGAATTTTCACTGCTCTTTTTGTTGCTTGTCCATTTTCTCTCGCCTTCCCCGTGTCTCGTTAGCATAAAGAGCTTCGCCCAGCTTTTGTTTTGCTAGCACAAAAAAATAGTAGTTATTTAGTCGGACCCAGGAATTCAACTGCCATCTTGTTTTGCTAATTTGCCAGCCCCTTCATAATGAATGCTTGTATGCCATAGTCCGCGGAAAAGAAGCGAGAGTAAAGGAAGTCCATTAGAGTGTCGCTATTGTGGCCTGAACTCCTGACATTTTCTCCACTTTTTAATGAGCCCTCCATTCTGTTCACGCAGCTGGATATTCGGCACGCAACCAGGCCCAAATGTAAAGCTCCCGAGGCGACACTTGGGTTGGATTATAGACACGATTTTCATTAGGACAAGTCAAGAAAATTGAAAGTGGTTGCGAAAGATGCCTGAAAACCAGGCGTGGTGAGTGGGACTTGGGGCCTCTGAGCGACTGCAAACGGAATCACGCCTTTTCGTGGATTCATTCATACAACAAGCTAGCTACACCCATGCAGTTCACAAATCAAACGAAAACAAAAAACTATTTGTGAGTGGGCAGCAGCAGTAGACACAAAAAGCACCTACAAGTTTTAGTCATTCGAGCCAGCCGTTCGTCTCTGAAGAGTCTTTAAAGTTGCCAGCAGTTTTTTGGCTTTGAGATTATTTGTTTTAAGGCAAGATAACTTGGTTGTGGTATACATATAGACCAAAACTAAAGATTCCTAATCAATAGTCTTAGTTTCAGGAAGTAGAAAGCAAATAAGAAAGGAAGCTAACTTCGGCTTGCCGAAGTTTATATACCCTTTCAGATTGCGATTGAACTATGTAATTAAAAACGAAATTCTAAGATAACAATGAATAACCGATTCTCAAATGAAAATGAAAATATGAAAATATGTTAAAAAACAGCCTGGTTATGATTTTTTCTATTATTTCCCTGATTGTTCCTATGTCAGCTACAGGATATAGTCGTCCGATTTTTATGAAATTTTAATAAAAATTCTGGAATAATATTAAGTGACCAAATCTTAAGTTTGATGAAAAAATGATAAGAAACAACGAAGTTTTAATTTTTTTTCCAAAAATTTTGCCGATCGTTCCTATTGTTCCCGATATTTTAATTTTTGTAATTTAATTTTATATTTAATTACTTAATTGTTATGGTTTGTGTTGTGCAGTAAACCTTAAATCATTTAAAAATCACAGGAATCACAGGTTTAAAAAACGAACTAATTTTAAGCGTTTTAATACCTACAACTAGTAAACCATATGGTACTTTATAATTAAAATTACACGGCTGGCCGGGAAAACTATTAACGAGGGGTAGAGATAGAGATGAACCCAACTAAAACAACTGTGCAAAGTAAATAGTTTACGTAAATATTTCCTTTTCGCTATTTTCGTGTCGTTTTTTCCCGGTTTTCTTTTCTTTTTTCTTTTTCGCCATGGCAATTTTGCTTTGGCCACGTTCCGTGTTTGGTAGAGATCAGTGCCAAGTCTATGCCTACCCAGGTTATTCTATGCCGCAAAGGATGTGGGGGGAAGTGGTGGGGTCTTTCTCCATAAAGATAAAATTATATTTATTCGCGAGTATTTGAGTTTTCCCTTATGTGCAGTTTTGTTTGCATTTTATTAAGACGAAAGCTGCAGGGTTTTGTTTATATAGCGCAAAGTGGTAGGCACACCGAGGAAATTTATATACTTTTATGACTTTTCGAGACTTAACACAATTTTTGATAATCAATGGACTTAATTTGTTAAACACAAATAAATAATTCCCAAAAATTCAATTACTTGTTTTAGCTGATTTTACAAATTATTCAAATAAAAAATCAAAATAATCCTCAAAAATTGAATTCTAGACACAATGTGATCCCATTTTTCTCCGTGCAGGAGCAAGTTTCTTTCCAATGCCCGACAGCTGTTTGCCGTTATTTTTATATTTCTTACGTTGCCGCCTTTCATTCCCCTACTTCGCTCTCCTCCCACTTATTGTTGTTCTCGCAGAGTTCGCGTTCTTTCGCTTTTTGGCAATTGCACAGGTGCGGCGGCAGTTGGATGGTTTTGGGATCGGGTTTCTCTGCGAGCCTCGGATGGCCCAAGGCCTTCACTCCGCTGGCCGCTGGTCAAGGCATCCCAGGCGGACTTTCGAATCCGAGCAGCCTTATGTACATAAATGCATATCTATGTACATATGTGCGTATGTATACATTTGTCTAGGCAAATGAGACTGCACCGACAGACATTCCAGGCATATCGCATTATGGCGGGAACCCGACACCGCTAGAGCCACTGTTGGAAAGTTCTGATACGTCCATATATCATTTGTTTGGACAAATGTGCGAAATAATAATCTCGAAACGTAAACAAAATCCAGGCCTAATTACGCTTATCTCCTCCACATGTGACGGCGACACTAAAGTCGTTTGAAAGGTATGCGCAGGCAGAGACAACACAGAAGGCAAGCGATAAGGGAGGCAGCTGGGAAAATGTAAAATTTAAACCGCTATTCCTATGACGAGCGGCACAATGGGCGACAACGTGCCGCCCCGGTTCCTGTAGCGATTACAAAAATTTAACGGGAGACACGGAGCCACACAAAATAATGACCCCCGGTGTGCCGAATTAAAAAATTACCTCTTTTGAGATAAAAACAATTCAGGTAACAATACAGAAGAGCAGAGATGTCCTTGCACTTGCGCAATTACCGCGCAACTCCAAAAGGAGAGTAGACACTGCGAAAAATAAAAACTGAAGAACAAAAAACTGCCAATATTAAAGCTAAACACAACTGAATTTAATACAAGAAACTTATTCTTTTAGAAAGTGTGCTTTGAATAAGAATGGTATTGAGATGACTATATTTTACATAAAAATAAAAAAAATAATACCTAACCTAATATATTTTTAACAGTTAATTTTTCAAAATTATCGTTTTTCGTTTTTTTTTCATATTTTTCTACTGTTTCTTTTTCACTGTGCACAAGAAATCCCTTTCGGAGTGGCCGTGAAAGGAGTTTTTGGTTCTCTCGACCGACTGGAACTGACACTGGAAGTCCTTGAACGTGAATCTCTCCGCCTGGAAGCTGTGCAAACTTGTTGTTGGCGAACTGCATTGCTTCTCTCGTTCGCGCTCTGTCTCTGCCCTCTCTCCTTCCCAATTATTTTACCTCCGAGTGGTTTTTCATTATTAGCTCTCACCACCCCCTCCCCCGCACTCGACTCCTTTTGTTTTGTCTAAGGGCAGATATTAAGAAGCCCCAAGCACACTCGAAGGATACTTACAATGCACTTTCGGCTGCTTGAAAGTCGTGCATCTGCCGCTCAGCGTAGAATAATGAAATATCCCAGGGCGAGCGTCTTAAATGCAATCGTTTGTTTGATTTTTTCGGCCGTCGATGATGCTGCAAACAATTAAGCGTTTCCTCCCCTGCTGCCCGTACTCTCGTTGTTGTTGTAGCATTGCATTCCAGGCGGCAAAAGCGCACACACAAAGGAGCGGGTGTACGAGAGTGTGTGTGTTTTGTATGTAGTGGGGTGTGTTCTCCCGTTCTGCCTTTCGCCCCTGTTCGCGCTATTCCGCCTTTCTGTGTTCCTGCGCCTCCTCCTTCGTGGACTGTGTTGATGTTGGGCTTTGTTCCTGCTCAAACTACCCTGGAGCGGCACCGTCGATCCTGGCCGTCGTGCTGTTGTTATTTTTGCTCTACACTCACGGACACGGACACGGGCACACAAGCACACACACACATTGGCCTAGCAGACAGACGCTTAATTTTCCGTTTGCCCCGGAAAATTGCATAAAATTATTCGCTATTCGCTTCGAATTCTACACTTTTCGACGCCGCTCGCATTTCGGCAATTCTGAATCAATCGCGCACTTATAGCACTTTTATTTTGAGGTCAGACAACAGTTAGAAATCGGCGTTTCAACCGTTTTTTGCCCAGTCCGTCTGTGCAGATTTTCCGAGCGCCTTTCCCGTTTGCTTCGTTGCGACGCGACACGACCGATTTTCTTATAGCCCAAATAAAAAACAAAAAACAACTAGAGGTGGAGAAACATCGAAGCCAACCAGCGTTGCCAGCTTAGCTTATTACAAGCTGGTTCTAGCATTTTTAAAACTTATAGCTTTAAAAATAGCTTATTTTACTATTCATCTAGCCTATTGTAGCAAAATAGTTTTAGTATGTCACTATTTATTTTATTATTTATTTGTTTCATAAAAAAATGCAAGTAAATAACAATATTGAATGATGCACATACTCCGTGCATATGTTGCGGATTTTAATAAAATGATTCAATTTTATTAAAATATTTTCATATTTAAGCTATATCCAACATAAATTATTCAACATTATTAAATTGGGAAAAAGATTCATTGTAAGACTAAACACAGTAAACAGTCACTTCCGTTTTTGACATATAATACCTCTTGGTTGGTTAACGGATTTTTAATGAAGGCATCGCTACATCGCTACATTTAAATACTTTGAATCGGTCTTTTCAACATTCAAATTAATTAAGATAAAAACTAATAAAAAACATAATATTGTTGTATGTTTTTGTAGCTATTTTTCATTCATTTTAACTTTTTTCTCAATCTAGCTTATTTGTGAACTCACCACTGGTAAAACTGAAATATACCGTGTTTGCTATAGATGAAAATACTGAAAGTGGGACAGTATTCAGGGTTTTTTTTCCGCCAAGCGGCGGAAACAGGAAACAGGAGCCAGAAGAGCGGTTTCTTTGAACCTGAACCTGTCTCCTCACACCCGCAGATGTACTGCTGGAAACCAGCGGACTCTTGGCCACTTCGACATCCTGTTATTGCCATCCTCCATGACATCTGCTAGCGATGCAGCTCCTTATGGTGCGGAGCAGAGTACACAGGCGCTTAATGTACGCAGATCGGGCATGTTTTCAATCAGTTGGTCAAAAACTTAGGCCGATCTTCTTATTTCGTTACCTTTAACTTAGCTTACACGAATATAAATTAATAACATGTTTTATAAAAAATGTTGTAAGCATTATTTCATTTTTTATTCAACAAAAAAATCTATTTTTTAAGTTTAAAATAAAGTTTTTTACTTTAAATTTTTATAAAATATCAGAAAACATTAAATTGAAACAACCGGACACTTATCCTTTAATGAATGCATTATAATTGTCTGATATCGGATGATTTTAGTTAGGATGCATACTGCAAGAAAAACTTTTCTGGAGGAGACTCGGCAGATTGTTAAAAGCTCCCATACCTGTACATTATTTTTAGGAAACAAATATTTTAAAAATTCGTCAAATGTTAAATTATTATATGGCGTTTAAATTTTTAAGCTATCTTAAGACGTTTCGCTGCGAATTAATATTACCCCGTTCCCCCTACAACCATATTACCATGCATTTTCCCAATTCGAAGTAAAAAACGGTGTAAAAACTGTTTTTATAAGACTTTCCGGGTTCAAAACTGTTTTTATAAGTCGGAACGGGGTTTGTTTTTAAAGGACTCTGCGGTGTAGAAACTGTTTGTATAAGTAAAATAGATGTCTAGACTTATAACTGAGATGCCGCGATCGCAGGCTATCTATTTTCCCACTAGATCTAGCGTTTTTTAATTTTTTAATTAATTAAGAAATTAAAAATAAAACTCTCTGTTATAGCATGTTTTTTAGCATTAATTTTTTATATTTAGCCTGTTTTTGCTTATTTTTGGACAAAATCTAGCTTATACGAGAGGTCATAACCTGGCAACACTGGCCCAAATAAAAAACAAAAAACAACTAGAGGTGGAGAAACATCGATGTCATCGATGTTTTCCGAGGTTTCGATGTTTTTGTTCAAATCGATATTATTATCGTCCCTCTTACATATTTGCCAACCGGTAACTAGGAATGGTCATGAATTCCCAACCGGTAAGTTATCTAAAGCTATTAGAGAAAACAACCGAGACCACAATGCAGTGTTGCCAGCTTAGCTTATTATAAACTAGTTCTAGCATATTTGGAAATGGCTTATGAAACCTGCAAGTAGCTTGTAGCTTAAAAAATGGCGTATTGTACTATTCCTCCAGCAAAATGGAGTTAGTAACAAAAACAATGGTTGCGTTCACCAGAACAACATGATCACTTATCACTGATGGATCAGTAATCAGCAATCAAGTTGTTCTGGTGAACGCGTATGATACATTTCGCCGCCTTAAAAATAATCGGCTTGGAACCTATCGTTGTCTTCATGCTTCCCGCCAACATTGATTTAAATTAGCTTATAAGATAATTGAAATTAACAACAGTACGTATAACTAAAAAGCAACTGGAGACATTTTAAAATATTCCCAAAATAGTCCAAGTAATAGTTTTTGACCTATCAATAAGGTATAATGAAGTAATTGTAATGACTGACCACTGCTTTCATTAATAAAAATTTATTTTTCCTTTGGTTACGTTCTTATTTCTCAATTTTTCTTTTCGATACTTCATCCATAGATATAATCCATCAGTATCGCGAAAAGGTAGCGTACTATTTTTGCGATCCTTTTTTGGTGATCATGTTGGATGAAACCTTGAAAAAAATTAGGGGTGAAACGCACTATAAATAGAAATCCATCAGTGATCAGTGATCATGTGTTCTGGTGAACGCAACCAATTTGTTTTACAATTTGTTCACATATATGCACATATAATTATTTAAGTATATTTTATAAATTATTTATCATTTACATATTTATTTCAGGATCCTTTTATTGAAATTATAAAACATTAAAATTTTTAACTTCATAGACTTGTAAAATGGTATCTAATATGGATTTATTAAGATAAATAAAATAAAAATAAAAGTTTCAAAAATAACAAGTATAATCAACTTTATTTGCGATCTAAAATTGTTTTATTAATTATTTTGCTACTTGTTTTGAATTCTGTTCGCTTACATGCTATTTTAATATAATGCCGTTCTTAAATTATTTTTACAAAATTTGCAAAATGGAATTATGTAGTATACTTACCTTTTTATTAATTTATTAACCTGTGTAGTTAAAATAAATGAAGCATATATTTATATTTTGGTAACAATTAAGGTATTTATTTGCCTACAATGTTGATGTTGGTGCAGCAGATTATAAAGGTCATCGTCAGCATTATCACACAAGTCCACAGCTTTAGGAAATCAACGAATTAGGTGCATATACAAACATAAACACAACTTTGTACAGAAAAGCGATACTCTGAAGCAATACCGTAGCAAACAATACGAAAGAAACGTGCTCCCATCCACCGGCTAGGGGGGACCCCTAAAGCTTATTCCACCAGCTCCACGCTGAGCCTAATGTCTGTCTTGGGCATCAGTAGCAGCCTCTTTTTCTCGTACTCCATGGGAATCGTGGTCTCGGCACAGGGAGCGAACCGGTGGTGCTGCAGCAAAGTCACCAGACCCACCAACAGCTGCTGTTCCGCGAACCGAGCAGCAATGCATCCGCGCAGTCCCTCGCCGAAAGGCAGAAAGGCAGCCGGTGGTCGAGATTGTCTGGCGCTCTCCGCGAACCGATCCGGATCGAATTTTTCGGGATGCTCATAGATTTCTGGATCCCGGTGAATGGCCGCCGTTGGTATCAGTACATTGTTCCCTCGGGCTATGACGAACACTGATCTGGGCAACTCGAAGTCTTTGGTGGCCCGACGCAGCAGGAAGGGATATGGAGTGTGCAGGCGAAGCGTTTCTAAAAAGTAAGATGGGATTTCGGTTATTATTATGAAGGATGTACATTATAAACATGACAGAACAGAGGATTGAATAGATTGAATTGCCTGATGATTCTGATCCAAGATTCCCTTTTATACTGCATTCTGAATGTGTAATCCGTAAGTATCTACTAACCATTTAGGACCTGCTTCGTATAAGTGAGCTCTCTTAGACCTTCCGGCGTCAAATGTCCGCCATGCTGCTCTAGGGTTTTTCTGATCTCCGCTCTGGCTCGCTCCTGAATTTCAGGTTGAAGCGCCAACTCGTAAAGGCAGAAGCTCAGAGTCGCATTTAGTGGAACGAAACCCGCCAAGAGGCTACCAAAGGCCTGCGCCGCAATCTGGACGTCGCCAAGTGGCTGGTGCGCGTTGGAGTACAGCTGAAGGAACGATTGCAGCGGCTGGCGATCCCTTCGACGCTGCTCCTGCAACTGAGACAATACTTGTTTTTGAAAGTATGCCGTAGCCGGCCTTGCGTAGCTCCTGTACTGCAGCAGCCGAGCGATCACCGGAAACTCCAGGGCCAGATAAGCCCTCCACAGCTTAAAATCGTCCCAGCAGCTGCGCGTCCACTTGGCGAACTCTTGGTTGTCATGGCCATGTCCTAAGCCAAAGACCATTGAAGCCATCACATCTACGTTGTAGCCATTCACCAATTCGCTAATGTTGCGGTTCTGCAGGATTTCTTTGTCCAGACGGATTTGAAGTTTTTTTGAGATCTGTACAAGCGTAGGGAGCAGCTTCTGCATGTTGCTGGGAGTAAAGACCTCCGCGGATTTGGCATGCAGCGTCCTCCATTTGTGACCATCTAGTTGCAGCAGATTGCCTGACAGGGGCTCCCCATTGGCATTGTTGTAGAGGCCTCGCGACGTAAAGTGGCCCGCATCGGTGAAAAGAATTTGATGAACCAGCTTCAGGTCCAGCACCAAGACAAATGGCTTCAACCAGGCGTAGAAGCCCACGAAGGGTGCCCCTCTGCCCTTGTAGGCTGTGTATATATCCTGAAGAGCATCCTGGGCGTGCCGCTTGCCATTAGCCACGCCTTTAATGTTGCCCCAAAAGAATTTTGGCTTCTCGTGCAGGATCCCCCGTCGCTTCCAGTAGCCAAGGCTGACTTTGACTAGGGCGTAGAACACCGACAACACACCGAGGGCGCTGAGCAGGGCGCGATGCAGGAGCTCCATTAGCTCGCGTTTGTCGTCTTTTTTCGCCTGCTAATGATTTATTGCAAAGTTAACTATGCTTAACAGCTGCTAGAATCAGTTTTGTCGAGGAATTTGGCTCAGTGCCGTGGGCTTATCAGCGCCATCGCCGCGGTATAGCAGCAGTTATCAGTCGATTGGAGGAGTCACCAATTGATAATGTCCATTGAGCAGCGACCGCTGGAACGGAGAAAGAGAAACGAGGCTGAAATGTTAGGCTATAATGTAAGAAGCGATAGCCGAGTTTTATTGCTAAACACTAAGTACGGCGAGTGGCATCTACGGCTGCAGTATGAGGCACAGGTTGTACGTGCCGGCCGGAAATTCGTCGACGGGCACCCAACGGACATAGGCCTCGTCGATTAACTGCTGCCGACTGCTGGGCACGCTCGCAAAATGTGGATCCTAAATGGGTTGGAGAAGGCATGAGTTCACCGGTTGGTCAAAATGGAATAAATTACACTATTGACTCACCACAATTAACAGGTAGACCCGACCCGACTGGGCACTGCAATGGTAGCCTACCATGGCTTTGGAGGCCGTGTCACTGAGCCCTCCCATGGCAATGAAGCCTTGGTATTCCTCGAAGTAGCTGCGAATCTGCGCGAGCACCTCGGGAGAACCGAGCTCCTTGGCGTGCAGAATCCGGCATGGCAGTTGGAAGAGCACATCTATTACGTAGAACTCCTCGAGGGTGCCGATCCAATCCCGTGAGCCCTCGAATCCTGCCCCTTTGTCGCCGATGCCTACAAGGATCTGCTGGATCTCACGGATAGAGGGAACATGCTGGTTCTCCACCAACGAGCTGCCCTTTCGACGGATGATCCACGAAATGGCCGACTGTAGCGTACGGTAACCGCAGCCCCAGCCCGCGTCCTGGTGGCCATCGCAGCCGTAGTGAAAGTACTCGAAGCTGCCGCGCAACCCCAGTGTCTCCCCGCCCTCGGTGGGCGGAGGAAGCGTGCGCTGCGGGTCCTTCAGGAGCGAGTAGGCATATTCCTTTGGCTGAATTTTCACGGGCACTGGTGCCGCGACGCAGTCCGCCTTACAGGTGGCCATTTGATAATCCGTGGAAAGACCGCAACGCCTACAAATGCTACACCTGTTCCCGCCACCTGCGCTATTGTTTATTTACCTTTGTCGATGATTTGTTTTTGTGAAAGTGAAAACGCAGCGGAGAAATTGGAATGCAAGTGGTTTTTCGGCCCTGGCTAGAGATGGTAAATGTGCATGTCATGCACCAGTAACGATGAACCTGTGGCGACCATGGACTGGATATTACTCAATTTTACTACAATTTTGACTAGTTAAATGTTGCTAAACTTGAGCAATTTTTCACTGAAAAAAAAGAACACTGGAAATTGTTTGTAAACAGACGTAGTGCCATCTCCAGCACGCTTGTCAACCTATCGATATATCGGGCATCCATACAAGTACATTCCACCTCTAGCGCACCACACGAATTATCGATATTAAGGCGCGCTAATAATAAATTAAAACAATGGAAAACAACTCGGGTCTTGTGTTATTCTTATTACTCATGCATTTCAAATTTTATTTGAATTATTAAATGTACATTATTGTGTTTAGAATTTATAAATAAGTATGCTTTTGGTGTACATACGTGTATGTGTGTATTTCAACGTTTTTAATATATGTAAAAACCATATTCACATGGCTCATCTCTCGTATTTTGTGCTCTTAATAGTTTTCGTGACCAAACATTTGGTTATAATTGGTAAAATTTGAAACATACTCTACGCCTACGCCTTCGTTTGCTTCCGAGTTTCAACTATTTCTTGGATTGCTGATTGTTACTGAGTTGCCTTTTTTGTTAAGTTTTAAAAGTTTGCTTTAAAATGCATTTGAGAACATTGCAACGTTTTACAATAAATATATATGAGTGCACGTTTCTGTGCACCAATTAAAATACCTAAATTACATTGTGCGCTTAAATGATTCGTTATCGTTTTTGGTGTATTTCTGTGTGTCGGCAACTGGTTAAAAGTGTGTTCAATTAAAAATTATAAGTACAATACATAAAACACATTTATTAAATATACATATTTAGCGATATCACCTCGATTTGTTGTTATTGTGCTCTTAAAAATCATGTAACAGAAAAGATTTATATGCTAAATTATCAAATATTGTTATATTTATACGTATGTATATGTTATGTATATTTTAAATATTCATACGACTCCGTTCTCTACCGGATTCGGACTCATAAATGCAGTCAAAATACGCTTGCGTCTAAAAAATACATTCCGCTCTTCCTCTCGTGTTCGTTCCAGTGCCTGTTTTTCTCTTACTACAGCCAAGTCTACAAGTGAATCGTTGCTCTACGGTGAATACTAATACAATCTCTCTTCCTTACCAAAAATTTCTACGATTTTTAAGTGTGCGTGGGCTTCAGGGTGTGGGTTGATTACACGGAACAAACAAAGTAAAGACCTTAAAATAACAAGATGAATAACGCCCTACGATTTTTCTTTTTTGCACTCAAATTTTGTGTTCTGAGTTTAAAGGTGACTCCAGGCCCTCCATAAACTTTGTGTGTCCTCATGTATTCTTTAAAATTCTAGATCTGCAGGCAAACATACCCAATTTTTTGATCTGTGTATACTTAGAAATGGAAGAACATTATATTTTGTGCTAGACAGAGGCGCAAATTTTTATAGCTTCCAACCGGACGTTATACATGTCGTTATTCTAAGGTCAATGAAACAGCTTTTGGGTAATGCTAATACACTAATCTCTCCAGAGACAATTTAAAGAAATGTCAACTTTCCCATATTTAAGGAGAAGTAAGCTAAGCTAAGATCCTAGCATTGCCCGAAAGATTGCTTCTAGCGTTTTCCTCAAATCCACCCATCATCCATCCTGCTGTGAGGCATCCTGCGGTGTTGGGTTATAAATGCAATACCACGCCCCCCTCACGCCCCTTACAAGGTGCAATATTCGGTGAGAATTGGTATAGATTTCAACAACTCGTTGATGTTGTGTTGCTCGAGATGCGCCAACAGCTGCTCGGAGGACTTCAACAGATTGACGCAGTTCTGCAGGTTCTCGACTATCTCCTTGGTCATGCTGTCCGAGGACTTGCTTATGAGCTCGGCCAGTTTCTTTCCCACCTCACACTTGATCAGCTCCTCTTGCAGGCGCTGCGCTTGAGCTGCCTCGCTCGCTGCCTGCGACAAGTATACCACAGCCAGGATACACAGGGCAATCAGTGCCTCGTTCTGCATGACCAGATGTTGGGCGGTAAGCATACTGACCATGGCCTCCACGGTGCCCTCGTTGGCGAGGAACTCACTCAAACTGCTGCGATCGTAGTCCTGGGTGAGAGGAATCCGGTCGGCAATCTGGTCGGCAGGAGCATCGCCCTTGCGCGGCAGGGCATAGGCTATTTTGCTTAGGTAGGCGTGCTTAATAAGCCAGGCCATGAGGCGCAGCGACTCGCCGGTGACGCCCGCATAATCGGACGATTTGCTCCAGTGCACCAGCTGCACAATCAGCGTCTTGTTCTTCAGCAGCTCCAGTGCAAGTTTTTCTGCAAAACACAAAACAGATGTTGTTAATAGATGCACGGATCGGATTGCAAGCTATTTTTGATTTCTCCCTCCACTCACCTTGGCCGTCGACCGTCATGCGCAGTGTACCCAACAGCTTGAAGACGACGGGCGGCTGGTGGATTTCCAGCATGGGCAGGATGGTTTGTACCAGGCCCGCCTGGATCACCGCATTCTTGTTCGCCTTGGGTATGACCAGGTTGCGCAGCGCAGAAAGAAGCGCATGCTGCAGACGCACATCGTCTTTGACGCCGTTGTTCTTGGCCAGCACCTCGAGCAGCTTGTTCATGGTCTGCTGCTCCACAAAGTAGATGCAGTGGCTGTCGGTGCGTGCAAAGTTACCCAATGCCAGCACGCCGGTAGTCAGTAAATCAATGTCCGACGAGTCCAGCCAGTCGACCATGTTCTTAAGCAGCGGTGTGGTGTATAAGTAATGCATTGATTCATCTGAAGCGGATTACGGATTAGTCTTAATAATTTGATGAATAGAATGGCTTTCAAAAAGGACTTACCGCCTGTAAGGATCAACACGATCAGTTCGCAGGCGAGTTTCATTAGCGCCCTGGCCTCGCTGGTGCTAGCCAGAGTTTTGTACTTCTCCAGCAGGTTGTAGATGGTCTCGCAGAGCCCGTCCTTTGCCAGCAGCAGCTTGACCTCGTCGCTCTCAGCCTGGTAGTGCAGCAGCTCCAGGCACATCTCAGCCAGATCCGGGTTGGTGGAAGCGGCCAGTATACGCGACAGCTGGATATTTAGCGACGAGTCGAAGTTAAGATCGGCCACGTTTTCAGTTAGGATGCTGAGCAGGGGCAGAGTGTTGAGCAGCAGATCCTCGTGCTGCTCTACATTGGCAGCCCCAGAATCGATGATGGCCTGCAGCTTCTTCATCACGCCCAGCTCCATGGCCCGCTTGGCCAAGCCCTCGCCGCCGAGGAGATAGTTGGACAGCAGACCCCCGCGCACCTTGATGAACTGCGCCGCATTGGCCACATCCTCAATGTTGGCTATGTCGAGCAGCCGCAGCAGCACAGCATCACCCTCCAGCTCGAGTATTAGATCCCTGGCCTCGTCATTCAGGTAGCATATATTTCCTAGAGCGCGACAGATTTGGATGGGCAGCTCCATACTCCCTTCGGGTGTTGGAACCTGACGCAGGCACTCGAGAAAGGCGGCAATTATGTCACGGGTTGTGAACTTCTTCCGCTGAATCTCCGATTTTGTGATCTCCGCAATGCACTTGGCGGCCTCCTTGCGCACATTTGTGTCGTCGCATTTGGTGAGGCCCAGGAAACATTCCGCCAGCTCGTGTTTATCGAATAGTTTAGGGTCTTTGGTGGCCGAGATCTCGCAGAGCAAGTTGGTCGTATTTCCAGGACTCACACTGGTGGTCTTCAGTTGTTCAATCAGCTCGTCGATTTCAGCTGGGACAAGACAAGATAACGTTTAAGTTTTTTAAAATTAAATATTCCTAAATGAAATATTCATTAAAATAAAATATCTATTTTTATTAAGAAGATTAGAATTCAGTTTTCGACAAGGTTTTTGCATAGACAATATGAATAGATGAATGCATAACGAATTATTCGAAGCCTTCTTCATTGAAATAGAAATTGAAGTGCTCATTTCATGGAAAATTAACCGAATAGTTTGCGTAGAATTTTGTGAAATTTATAACATGTTTTTCCAATATTTCTAAGCGTTGTCGCTTCACTTCAAGGAGCACGAAATGTCACCCTGCCATGTCCCCCTTGTCTTTGTTGGACACCGCAAAATTGATTGCCAATTTCGATTATCGTCGGTGCCCGGACGGAGAGTCAAGACAAATGGCTCTAAAGCGAAACGTGCCAAGCCAAAAACTGTCGATATATTCTCATATAATGCAGAAAGGAGGTAAGTAACATTAAACCATGCCACATTTGCAACTGAACCTTTCCAGTTAAACCATCAGAATCCACTTTATAGAAATGCTTAAGATAACTTGTCAAGCGTGTGTCCCATTAAAGGTTTCCTTTGCCTTCCCAACAGCTGGCTTGGATTATAACAGGACCCAAGATGGGCAGGCCATTTGCATAAGTCCTTGCAATGGGTGAGGGGGAAAAATAAAAGCCATTCGGGAGTTTTGCATATACTTATATAGTGGTTAAGGTTTTATAGAAGGTACTGTCCAAGGCAATATAAAATTGGCATGGTTTTAAGCTGGAGTTTAATATAAGTTCGTTTAAATTATCACAATTAAATTGCAAAATAAATGTTTTATTTAAGGTTTTGAAAAATGTATGTTTTATTGCTCAAAAAGTATGATTATAAGACAAGAAAAAATACAAATTATCACAATTTTTCCTTATCTTAACCTTAACCAAATTATCCAACCAATTTCATTTAATAAAATCCAAAAATAAATCGTCAAGCGATGGAGCTCAGTATTTGCATAAAATTCTGAATAAATTATTAATCTTTCCACGCAAATACCCAGGCATTTTGCTTAAATTTGAATTTGATTTTATTTTTTTAGCCAGGGACATAGAGTCCCTTTTTATGGCCAACATTATCACAATATTATTATTTCAGTCAGTCCCTTTTTGCCACGAAGCACACATGCTGGGAAATACATCCACACTCGAGCAGGGCGAAGGGCAAAGGCCAGACTACGCCACTCGACGACTGGCGACAGTTGGTAAGAACAGCAGTAACATTGAGTGGACTGGAGTGGGCAATTCAACAAACTTTGTGCAGCTTAAATAATGAATAAGTGAAACAAAAACGCAAAAAGACCCCTGCAACCAACATCATCCTCCACATCATCAGCGGTGGAGTCCACGATTTGGCATAGAAACAGCAACAAAGGATGCAATCGCAATAGCAGCTTGCACAGGAGCCATAACAAACACAGCAACTAACTCGCAGACACATTGCACTTACAAGTGTAAGCCCTATTCTGTAGAAAGCCAGTATAGAGTCCCGACTACTAAACACCTCGTAGGTAACATTATGTTGCTACTTTACGGCATTTAAAGATCTGCCTTTTCAGACAAATTTAATGTGATTATCACAGAAATATCGTTATTACTGAAAACAGATACCGACAGATCCGACTAAACTTTAAAATAAAAGGCAGTATTTTCCACAAACTCTAAATAAAACCCTCCGCCTACTTCAAAACCGGCCTGTACACATGCCTCCATTTGATAGAAACTACAATATATCCTTGCAATTTATCCTATATAACAGGTATGAATGCACATGGGATGCATCTGCATATAGAGGTATAGGGAAATTGTTGCATTTGCTTGTCCCGCCGCATTGAATGCAATTGGACAGGTGGCAGAGCCATGTCGCCCCTTGGTGTGACAGGTAGACGAGGGATGCCAGAGGACCGACAGGTGCAGTGGCGGCGCGCGGTAGCGGAACTTCCGTCAGGCGTGGCCGGTGGCAGGAGGCAGTTCAGCTCCTTTAATGCGTCTCAGTTGCTGCTGCTGGCGCACAGCCACAGCCTTTTGCGTGCCTTTGAATGTTTGCTTTGGTAACTGGTACTCGTTGGTATTCAGAGTATGCCATCCAACCGTCCAACCATCCATCCATCCATCCATTCCGTTCGAGTTCCGTGGCAAGTTCGTTAGCTTTTCGTTGCGGAAGCGGGCGGCGTTCGTGGCATTTATTCGCATGAATTTCTGGGGCAATTGCTTTATTTTATTTTCGTAGTTTTCCTGTTTTTCTTTTGTGGGTGGGGAACTTCGATTCCAGGCTGCATTTTATTTTCAGCATGTTGTGGTATTTGGTTTTCTCTCCATTAAACGATTCACTGACTTTGGCCACACACAAAAATAGCAAGCAGAGGCACAAAAAATGAGGAAAACTAGTGCAAAACTTGTTGTTGCTCGTTGCATGCTTTATTCATGCACAATTTGTGTCGTTGGGAGTCAGCTTTAGTTGTATTGTTGCCCGCTGGTAGTCAAAAAAATTGTACAAATTTGGGTTAAGAGAGCGCCAGAGAGGTTGGTACCAAAAATGGGAGCCATGGGAACCATGGATATGTGTTTCAGCAGACTGGGTGATATGAGGAAATGGAGGTGGTACAGTGAATAAAATATGTATGTGTCATGACATTGTTTAGCTGAAATTATACCATTATCTAATTTTTACATGTACATGTGTTTATAGAAGGGTTTTTAACAAAAATCAAGGGCAAGATCTAGTCTAGTCTAGTCCCTATAATAGTCTTTCATTTTTTGCTTACAAGCGGTTCCCGTATGGTAATATCAATAGCAATATAACAATAAGATGCGTAACATTCGAAGTGCTTTAGACAATAAATGTCTTGGTCTCCCAAATCTGATTAGAAATGCATACAAGAGTTATAAACTCCATAGCATTTTCCCCACAGGCTTTCAACAAAATTTCAAAAATCTGCCTCCAACCTGGAAAATTCGACAGCGCATCTTATTGTAATATTGTCTTTGGTAAAATAGTACTTTAAATTTAAACAAGAAAGGAAGCTAACTTCGGCTTACCGAAGTTTATATACCCTTTTGCAGATACAATTGAGCTATGTTATTTAAAAACGAAATTCTAAGATAACTTTAAATGGCCGAATCTCAAATTTGATGAAAATATGTTGAGAAACAACCGAGTTATGATTTTTTCTATTATTTCGGTGATGTTCCTATGGCAGCATTAGAATATAATCGTCCGATTTTCATGAAATTTAAATCAAAACTCTGGAATAATATTAAGTGGCCAAATCTAAAGTTTGATGAAAATATGTTGAGAAACAGCGAAGTTATAGCTTTTTTTTTCAAAAATTTTGCCGATTGTTCCTACTGTTCCCGATTTTTCCTATGGCAGCTATAAGATATAGTCGTCCGATTTTCATGAAATTTAATACGAAATTCTGAAACAATAAAAAAGGCCAAATATCAAATTTGGTGATTATATGTTGAAAACTGACAAAGGTATAATTTTTTTTCCAAAATTTTACCGATCGTTCCTATGGCAGCTATATGATATAGTCGTCCGATCCGGCCCGTTCCGACTTATGTAGGAGTGAGAGCATATAGAAGACTACCTGCAAAGTTTCATTCAGATAGCTTCAAAACTGAGGGACTAGTTTGCGTATAATCGGACAGACGGACGGACAGACGGACATGGCTAGATCGACTCAGCTGTTGATCCTGATCAAGAATATATATACCTTATAGGGTCGGAAATGTCTCCTTCACTGCGTTGCAAACTTCTGACCAAAATTATAATACCCTGCAAGGTTATAAAAATCACAACTCCGCTAATTTAATTTGAGATCTGGTATTTTTATATTATTCCAGAATTTCGTTTTTAATTTTATGAAAATCGGTCCACTTTATCATATACCTGTCATAGGATCAATCGGGAAAATAACATAAAACAAGTAAGGAAGCTAACTTCGGCTTACCGAAGTTTATATACCCTTGCAGATTACAATTGAGCTATGTTATTAAAAACGAAATTCTAAGATAACTTTAAATGGCCGAATCTCAAATTTGATGAAAATATGTTGAGAAACAACCGAGTTATGATTTTTTCTATTATTTCGGTGATGTTCCTATGGCAGCATTAGAATATAGTCGTCCGATTTTCATGAAATTTAAATCAAAACTCTGGAATAATATTAAGTGGCCAAATCTAAAGTTTGATGAAAATATGTTGAGAAACAGCGAAGTTATAGCTTTTTTTTCAAAAATTTTGCCGATTGTTCCTACTGTTCCCGATTTTTCCTATGGCAGCTATAAGATATAGTCGTCCGATTTTCATGAAATTTAATACGAAATTCTGAAACAATAATAAATGGCCAAATATCAAATTTGGTGATTATATGTTGAAAACTGACAAAGGTATAATTTTTTTTCCAAAATTTTACCGATCGTTCCTATGGCAGCTATATGATATAGTCGTCCGATCCGGCCCGTTCCGACTTATGTAGGAATGAGAGCATATAGAAGACTACCTGCAAAGTTTCATTCAGATAGCTTCAAAACTGAGGGACTAGTTTGCGTATAATCGGACAGACGGACGGACAGACGGACATGGCTAGATCGACTCAGCTGTTGATCCTGATCAAGAATATATATACTTTATAGGGTCGGAAATGTCTCCTTCACTGCGTTGCAAACTTCTGACCAAAATTATAATACCCTGCAAGGGTATAAAAATCAAAATATTTAAATTAGGAACAACCACATTTATTTTACAAAGCAAATTACTTTTTATTTTATTTCCACATTATTCACTTTCAAATAAACCTATTCTCAACATCTTTTAGCAGGTAGTTTCGCTGGCAAATTTCGTATGGCTATATTGTAGTTGACTGCTGCAATTGCTGATCTCGCATAGAGGGATTCTCTAGGAGCTGTGATCCATGCACGGTCTTTCCCAGTTGGTACACCATCTGGCAGGCGGGCGTTGGCATTTGCACGGCTTGCTCCAAGAGCCTTTGGTTGTTGGACTGCTGCGCCCTTAGCAGCAATGTATCCCCTGGAAGGAGAAACCAAAATACATCTCCGATAGTTCCTTGAGTTCGATTCAGACTCACGCAGACTTCGCTCCTGCTTGCACTTCAGCTTTAGATCCGATATGTACACCTGCTCAATTTCTCTCTCCAGCTTGACTAGCTGCTGCTCTGTGAATTTGGGCAGGTTTTTGGGGCTTATATAGTAGGCTATGTGGCTCGCCTGAGTGACGCGGTGCAAGCTGTGGGTTCTGGAGAAGATTCGGGTTACAGCCACCCCAGAAGCCGGCAGAGCCAAGAACTCACCTGGTTGGCGTGAAGCTGTAGACCGGCGGAGCTGCTATGTAGTGCATGGTGATAAACAGGAACACCAACGCAGCCACCACTCCGATCACAAGTTGTTCGGTTTGATACAGCGATTGCGACTGGGGCTTCCGCTGGTTGGCCGCCTGGTAGGGCTTTCTTTGACCAGGCTCTAGGTCTTCATCCTCCTCACAACTGCTTCCGCTGAGGTAGTCATCGCACTCCGACCGATGCTGACCATGGAAATCGCAAACTGATCTTCCCAAGTTATACTCTATTCGCTTCTGGCAGTCCGTGAGGCAGTCTGCTGCCTCGCTGATCCGACGAAATGCCTGCTCCGCCCCGGGAGCCTGATTCTTGTCCGGATGGAGGCGCAGAGCTAACTTGTGATAGGCCCGTTTCACCTCCGAATAGGTGGCGTGGTGGGAGACTCGCAGCACCTCATAATGGGTGCGGCACCGCAGCACCTTCTGTACCACGTCCAGCATGTCGGGGGTGAACATGTGGGGCAGGGCGTCCGACTGTCGGGTCGGGCCTATCGTCTTCTGGGCATCGCCCCTCAGTCGCAGCCTTACGGTAATGTTCTTCAGCTCCAGCAGGGCCAGGATCTCGCCTTGGTCTCTAACAATCGCTAGCGCCTCGTTGATCCGAACCAGAGCCTGCTCGTAGCTGCCCAGGCTCAGGTCGCTCACCACACGTTCGATGCACTGACGCCTCCGCTGTTGCACTCCCATGGTGTCCTGTTTGGGGATATCCTCCTTAACCTCCTTCCCGGCAGCGTGCGTAATCAAAAAGTTGTGGTTTTTCTTTGTTCGTTTGCAAACTCTGAATTTTGGACCGGTTAAATCCGGAGGAAGTGTATGTTGTGGGAATACAAATGTTCTCAAGCTCTTTGTTGGTCTTATAAAGATATGTGTATGTGTGCTTTGGAATAGATACAAACACAAATTTTCCAAGGATTTTACTGTGTGAAGCCAATCTGAACATTTGGGAAAAGTCAACTGGAAAGCCAAAAGCTAGAGCTCTATTCTCCGTAATACAATTATAAAATACAAAATAATATAATAATAATGTATTCTCTAACACTCGTAAAGATAGAATCTTAAAGAAATAGAATGAATAATTTGAATCATTGGAATATCCTTGAATAAGAATATTTTCAAGCAGGGAATATTGGCTATATTGATAGATCCTATCCTGAAATATCATATAGAAAGAGAAGGGATATAAAAACTTTATTCTTCTATCTTTCATTCTTATATTGTCTCTGAAATTGTACAGACGGACTGAAAGACAGGGCTAAATCGACTCTGCTGGTGCCGTTGATTGAGAAAAAGGAATCCTCCTACCTTACACTAAATTTTACCAACTTTGCAATAAATAGTATAAAATTCTTAAACTTACAAACGCTTAAATGCAACTATTTACAAATTCACGTATTGCAAGATATAGCATTTAGCCCTCTCACACAACTTGTACACTTTGATAGGCAATTGAAGTGAATTAAAGTTCACTGCCAATGGGGGGATTCCCCAATACATGAGAACCCTCGACTGGCCCCAGAAAGTATGCTTCAAAAACTTGTCAAGAGGACACACAGCTTCTCGAAAGTTAATTGAAATTAATTTCTATACCAATTTGAATGGGGCACGAACTCAATTAAAACCTAGCTGGCACCACCCAGCTCCCCCGTACTTGCCCCGCCCGCTTATTCATTCATTCTCAAGGCCATTAGGAGGGCCAAAAATCTTATTAGCAGTAAAAAGAATAAAGCTAGAGCAAAAGAGCAGGCAAGGGGAAATCACAAGTCGCCAGATGAGGCAAATGAAGCAACGCCAGAGGAATACGGAAAAAGGAAAAAGGCAATAAATTCGTTGCTGGGTAAACTACAATAACAGCCAGCTAATCTGGGTAAGCTGCGTGGAACGAATGAAAAAAGCCCAAAATAATAATAATAACAATAAAGCCCAGGCCCAGGCCCAGGCCCAGCAGCAGCAGTGACTGCCGCGGGGAGCGGGCTCTGTTGGTAACTGATATCGGGCCTTATCTGCGCTTTGGGGTTGATGGAAGCTCCGGCCGCAAGGACAGCAGTCAAATTGTGCCAAAGACGACGAGCGAACGCGTCGACAAAATGCAGACACAAAGGACCAATTAAAATCCAAAGTGAGTGAGCCATGGGGAGGACGTGGCAAACATCCCGCAGCTGGGAGCGGCACTCAGAAAAAAGTCACCCAATTTAACATAAACTTATTGTTTAAACTTGGTTTTTTGGTAATATCAAAAAAGATACTTCTAGCTTGGTGTTTTCTCTTTAAAATATGAAAAAAAAAACCTCAAAACTTAATGTAGAATATTGATTTAGTTGTCTTTTTTCCCCGTATGCCTGGTGGGTCTCGCTACGTTGGGCACATCTGCTGGGTTCTGTCGGGGGAGTGGAGGAAAAGGAAATGGTGTGGGATTTTGGGATGCACTGCCGCCCCTGAAAAAAGGGAAGTTTCTCCGGCCCGGGATTTCTAGCACGTTCAAGTGCTGTTTGTTGTCGTTCTGCACGGTTTCCCCCTTCCAAAAAGGGTATGTATAAACAACCCACCTTTTGTGAGGAGTTTGTTTATGTGTTGATTCATTTAAGTGACAGTCGAAGAGTAGATAACACGGAGAATCCTTTGCATATAGTTATTTTAATGGGTAACTACCATTAATTAAACGTGTATCTGGTGTATAAATAAAGATATATAACTGATAATGTTATAAATGGGTGGAATGGATGTGTGCTCTTTCCATTATGTATAAGCTACTGGCGCCAGCAAGACTGCACAGACAAGCTTCTAAGTCACAAGTCCTCAAAGCCTTTCAGAGTTGTTTCTTTAGAAGCATACAAATAAAACCTAGTTAATGTCCCGAACAAGCATTTCTTAATAAAAACAAAACACACACAAGCCGATGAGAAAAGATACTGTTGTGATTTATTTACAATTTTGTCTGCCTCATAACTTAAAGGTGGGTCTTTGTTGTCAGGTTCCAGCTTGACGCTTCTTGCCCAACCCTGTTGGTTAATGACAAGCAAGATTCATTCGTAATAAGATCCAGATAGTTTAATCTTAAACCTTTGGGGTATTACAATATCATGCAGCTCGAATAATAATTGATCTGTAGTTAAAGATCTACAGTAAAGATCCAATCAAATGCATCAATAAATCCAGACAAATGCTGGATACTATTAGTAAATGACTTTATGATCCATTTAATTCAAACTTTGTAAGCAAATAGTCGTTCCAGTTCAGTATAATTCAAAGTTCTTCAGGGTATTGCGCATTCGAGTCACCGACTTCTGCCCATTTCTCCGCGTGCTTGAGTGTAATGCCACCCCCGGGGAATGAAGCGACTGGCTGGCGCAGGGCAGAAGCGGAGGCAGGGTGTTGAGACACGCCGGTAAACCTTGCACCTCGCACAGGAGGCATATTCTCATTTATTAATGCGTCGTCACTGCTGCTTCATGCTCCCTGCGGTGGAGTGGGCGGCATGGGTGGATGGTTTCTGCTAAAAGGTGGTGGCCACTGCCTCAACCGCACTCCGCACTCCGCCCACCCGCCGTCAGTAGTGCGGGAGCGAAAGGGACACTCAATTCCCGCCAGAATTGCAAGAGCTTGCGTCCGGGCCATTAAAGGATAAAAGTCGACTTCTGATTGGGAAAGTGACCGTCCGATAAGTGTGGTAAGTGCAGTGGGAGTCCCACATCCAAGCAGTGCATTCGCCTAATCCGAAAAAAGCGCGTAATATTGATTTTTCTTGCATGACTCCCGGGAGCAGCATGCTCCCCTTCCCCGAGGATTATGCCGCCGCCCGTTAACAAGCACCTGGCACCGATTTTTCGTATCTTCGCAGCTCATAAATGCTGCACCGACTGCACCCGCACATACACATAGGCACACATACACACGGCCAGGTACAAATAGACACACACAAAGATCCGCATTAGTTGCATTTGTTTATACTGCGCGCCGCGAGCAACAAACAAAAAAGGGAAGCGGGAGTGTACTTTAAACGAGCGCTCATAAAAACGGAGAAATGCCCTGCATTGGCCCATTCTTTTATGTGGGCATAGTTTTTATTTTCCCTTTCTGTTATTTATTACTCACTCGCCATGTTTGCCGCTTTTGTTGATTATTCCGCCGCTGCTGGTGCTGCTTCTGCTATTTTCTTCTCACCAATTTGCGGTTTTGCTTTTATTTTTTATTCCCGTGGTAGGCACGTTTTATCACTTTTTGGCGCTCGTCACTGATGTATGGCTAATTGTTGATAAACGCAAGAGCTGAACACATTTCACGGCTTTTCCTTTTCATTTGTTTCTACCAGAGCTGGCCAGTGGTGCCAGTTCAGCTTGTTCCAAGCTAGTTTTAGCATTTTAAAAATGGAAAAGCCAAAAAGTGGGGCTGTTGATACTATTCCAAAAATTCCAAATATTTCTTGTGGTATTTTTAAATTTGCTTTTTAAAGAAAATCTAGCCTAATTTTTTCATATACTAATTTAAAAATTAAAAATAATTCTTTGTTATAACATGTTTTTTAAAATTAATTTTTACTTTTAGCCTGTTTTAGCTTATTTTTGGACAAAATCTAGCTTATACGAGAGGTCATAACTTGGCAACACTGGAGCTGGCCAGAGTTTCTAGCCGGACATCGATGTCACTGACGATGTTTATCTATCGATATATCGGCATCGATATTTTTCCTATCGGTGTTTTAAGAGGGACGTTAAAAATTGTTTAAAAACTCCATACAAAATCTGTGTCAATGTTTAAAAACTGTTATTTTGTTTGAACCCACAATTAAAGTCTAAATGTGATAAATTTTTACTATGTAAAATCCAACACCTTTTTTTTAACTAAGTTTCCTTTTCCTTTTTACAAGACAAATTCAAATTGAATTTTAATTAACTTAAAGCTGTTCAATTATTTGATTTAGTATTTATATCATAACCAATGAAGTTCACTTTTAATTATACAAAAATTCAAATCTAGAATTAATACATTATTCATTTGTACTATCGGCAATCTAGCTACTTTATGGCTTGTTTCATCAGACGCGTTCAGACGATGTGGCAACGCTGGTTGGCACATCCCACACACAACAAATTGTTTATCCCAGAAATCGTGCTGTATTTAAAAAAAAACCTACACCTACTCCCCTTACTGCAGTTCCACAAGGTGCGAAGACGACAATTCAAGGAATTCCACAACACGCTGCCAGCCAATTGCTCCCTTAGGCGATTCCCAGAACAGCCCACATCCGCTGCCAGAGCCACACCATTCCAGTTTGGAGCCTTTCGGTTGGGTTCGGTCGAACAATTAGCGATTTGCCCGGTGCGTCCAGAAAGGCTTGTAAAATTGGCAAGATAACTAAGCAGAGCACAAAGATGCCGCCAGCGTCAGCGGTGAACAATAGCAATGCGGCCGCCCAGGCGGCGAAGGCCGAGCGGGCGGAGAAGCTGCGCGGAGCTCTGAAGGGCTTCATCGTGGCAGACCGCCAACGGCGCCAGGAGGAGTACGAGGCGCAGTGCGAGGAACAGCGGCTGCGAAGGGAGCGCGAGGAGGTCGAACGCCAGACCAACCAGTCGTTGGAGGACACGCGTGGCCAGATCACTCGCCTGGATGAGCAGCTGGCCGACCTGCACAGCCAGAAGCACCAGCTCACCGTGCAGCTGAAAAAGGTGCTCAACGAGGACGAGACGCGGAAGAAGCAGGCCAAGGAGAACGAGCTGTTTGCCATGCAGCAGGCAGCTGCCAGCGTGGCCAGCGGGCCGGTCTTCCTGCCACCCCTGCGACTCCAGCACCATCAGTTGCTGCAGAAGGTAAGTGAGACCCACGACACGGCTTCTACCTACTAATGCCTTTTCTGCTTTCAGCCACCGCCCGGCAACCAACCAGCGAAGCGGGGAAGGAGCCCCTCGCCGCCCAATCAGCATCAGGCGTACTACAAGAGCGCAGCCAGCTACGCCCAGCAGAGTAAGCCCAGACCCTGCTCGTGCTATACTGGCCGATTGGTCCCTGTACAGTGAACGCTGCCAAAGGCAGAGAGACTTTAAAATTCATAAAGCAACATTCAGACATTCCCGAAATCCTCTGACTCGAATAGTACAGTGCATCCTGTCCAATTGTAACTGAAAGCGAGTTTTTCCGAAAGTTAAAAGTTATTTTGTTTATGGTTAATGTCCATATATCATATACATATATCGGCTGAAAAAGTTCGATATGATTTTCGATTATTGGTCCGATGTATCAAATCGAGTTTCGATATATCCCACTGGGCTGGTTTATAGATAAACCCAAGAAACCAATACTATTAGCAGTTCGTATAGGAACTTTAAACTAAACACACTTTAAACTAAAAGTAATTTAATTAGCTTCATTAGTAAAAAGTGTGCTTGATGTATTAATTTCATAAATTCCGTGATAATTAACTCGAACCAGAATAGCAGCTGTGCTATTGTGCTATTCGGATAATTCTATCTGCTAAATTTTTTTATATCCATGTTTTTAAGTTTTCTTCAGCTAAAATCTAAACAAAAAATATATATATGTATGTAGTTCCTTCAGTGCCTACTTATCGTTCGAATTAGAGAATATCAAATGGGAACCATTCTATCCTGGGTCTCATCTGCTCTGTGGAGCTTTCACTGTAGTTGATTAACCACACCCGCTAACTAACCCCCGTCCGTCCCGCTCAACGAGAAACTCATCCGACTGCGCACACTAACCGCTAACAACACAGGCACACAACTTATATGTTCATTTCGTTATTTGTTTACGATCGATTCGCAGAACACGATGACTACCGTCGTGCCGCGGACTATGCTAGATTATCATGGAACAGTAAGCACCTCACTCGCAATACCAAGACCGAGAGATCCTCAGCCGGGAACTATCGAAGCCACGAGTCGCTAATGAACCGTTCTTTTCCCCCCTCCCTCATTGCAGAGACCACTGCTCAGTATCCTGGCACGGGAACGATCTTCTATCAGACGGCCGCAGCTCCGCCGACGACGCAGCACCAGGCGGAGGCCCGCCTACAGTCCATCTACAACTATAATCTGCCTTTGCGTCAAGCGTACTTGGAGCTGCCCAGCGCCACCGTCAGCAAGCCGCCAGACTCGCAGTCAGCGAAGGGTCCGCCACCGCAGCCAATGCAGGTGCTTCACATTAACCTTGATCAGCCGGCCATCTCGCAGGCAGATCTTGTGGTTCAGGCCGGCGGCAGTCTCACAGCGAAGGCTAATCAGCCGCAGGTGACCATGGAGAAGCTCCCGGATCGCTACCACATTGAGGTGAAGCATCCAGAAGGCCCGCCACCAAGCCATCTTCCGCCCCCGCCGCCACATCTGCTGTCGGAGGGTGTCATCTTCAAGCCTCTGCTCAGCGAGCTGTCGCTGCATCCCAACGTTCTACAGATTAGCAGCAGCCAGGTGGGTTATCCCTCATACGCAACAGTTTGTAAACATTTCACTAATGTCCGGCCAGTTTCCTCAACAGAATGCCAAGGCGGCGGGCAGCATCACGCAAGGCTATGCCCCGGGACGAGGTGGATCTGCCCACGAACAGCAGTTGGCGCGGCAACAGTTGGCGATGCTGCCCGGAGCCCCGCCAGGATCGGTGTCAGGGTCCGCTCAGCCGCCGCCTGGTCAGCAGATGCACTACCAGCGACGCTTGTACTGAGGATTTAGTGCACAGATCACTCACTGATATACTTACGATTTTAAATGGAAATTATACTGACTATGCTGCCTACTTGAAGGCGGTCACACGAAATAAAGCACACAACTATGGCGTCCCTATTTTCCAATCGAAAGCTGAGAGTTTGTTTTGCTTTTCCTTGTCGTCTGCGGGTACGGATCAAGAATAAATATACTGTTAAAGGTTAGGGCTTTAGGGCAGGGTAATAAATCAGATATTGACATATAAGTGCCGTGGGACATCCCCTAGATACGAGTTAAGTCCCAAGTTAATTCGAACTCCTTAAACAATGTGCGCTGATAAGAAAAATTAACAAAACAACAGCCAAGTATATTTTGTATTGTTAATCACAAATTCAAATCGCAAGCCAATGAATTTATTTTTCTCGGATTCCTTTAGCTATGTATATGCGAATAAGAATGAATAAGTACAAAACTAAAAAACAAAAACATCTTTTTGGACCTTTACTAACCACAAACCCGACGGGTAAGTTGACTTCTTCTGGCATTGGCAGATCACAGTCTTACTCAAACTAATACGATTTTATATAAAACACAATCTAATCATTTCAAATTCAGCGATCTCCATAGAGAAGAGGAATCTTTTTGCGTATTTTTCCCTAGCAATGCTACTTTTTTTTACAAAGCATCTGGGAATTGTTTACCGCCAGAATATTGCTTAGTGTGCTCCGCCAAGCTGCTCATTGTTTGCTCAGCTGGGGAAACGATTCTGAATGCTAATCTGATCATCAGCCTTGGATCCCAACCGCGACAATCTGATCATTTTCTCGAGTGCGACGCATGCTGTTCTTCAAATCCCGACCGCGAGCTTTTCCTTGCCAATAATTGCCCTCTCCCCTTGAGCGATGGGACAATCGCACTTAAGTCATTCTCTACTTAGCGGTAATTTGACATTTTCCAAGAGGTTGTGCTGCTCGCTGGGGGGAGGAAGCACAGTCCAGAAATGGCAAGCAAATGATTCACAATCGTTTCTATATTGTCAATAATTGGTGAACACGGCACAGAGAGAAATTCCGTTCAATGAAGGCTGCGAGAGTCATCTTAGGCATTCATATATAAATAAGTTCAAAAGAATATCATTTCATTTTGTATTTTTATTGCTTCATAAAAGGCAACAAATATATATTTGAATATATTGATGCCGTACAAATATTTAAAGTTCATTCATCAAATACAAGAAAACTGAATCATTGATTGAGAGGCAAGAAACTAAGTATTATAATTATTTTACACTAACAGAAGAGCTTATATTGCAAAGATTAATATAAAATGTTGAATACATGAGTTATAGAATCATAGTAGTACTACAATTGGTAATAATAAAATAATTTTTTATTTCCCCCTGACATGTTCTAGCGATAATTTCGAAAAAAGATTCAGAAGAATATGAGCATGACGAATCTAAATAAAATTTATTTTTTTAGGTGCTCTTCTTCTGGAAATACATTTACATACGGAACAACGTGAGGTTAATTGCGCGGAGCACACTTGTTAATTAGCAATGTCAGCGGGTGCGAGCGGAGCGGCTGCTAGACAGCTGGCTCGGGGTTCGTTCTGTTTTCTGGAAATCCAAAAATAATGCTTCCAAGCCACGTATTCACCCAATTGGATTACGTAAGCTGGAAACCAGTTTGAGGCGTTGTTGTTAATGCTGCCTCCATTATTGTGGCTGTGGCTAGTGTGTCAAGGAAAAGTTACAGACAATTACAACGCTCGAGCGCCTCACCTCGCCTTGCCTCCCCCGGTCCCGGACAAGTAATTAAAAACGGAAGCCATGCCCGAAGCCATAGCAATGGGTTCCCGCTGAAAGTTCCAGCGTTTTTCAAACCAAACTGGTTGATGGTTCATGGCTTATACTTTCCTGAAAAGTCCGCCCACGACACTCAGAAAACCGCAAAACACGTTCGCCAGCTGCCGTGGAAATCGTACCGAAAGTTTTGCGGTTCAACAGTACAGTCGAACTTCTTAGTCAAAGCTTGTTTTTTGCAGCAAATACTCAAATAAGATACTCATTTTTTGCACGCAGATCAAGAAATATAATTATAATCCTAAATTTCATAAAAAATTATATGTACATGTATTTTCTAAAACAGAATAACAGCAGAGTCAAACAGCCTCAAACTGAAATACTGAAATACTGATCACCGAGAATTCAATGGAAATACGTTCAATTTTAATTTTTTTAAGTTTGCATAATTTGTGGCACATTGTGTTGTGAGAATTCTGAAATATATATTTTTGAACGTTTTGTAATAAATTAAATATAATTAAACAAGGTTATTCAAGGGAACCCGTTTTAAATAATTACAAAAGAATACAAAAAACGCCCAGTACTGTAGGGAATATATTTCTAGTCGAAGGTGCGCCTCTGATTTACACGGGCGGTGACCCTTCTATAAAAATGTGATTATCCATAGCAACTGTAATCGCCGTAGCAGGTAACCAACAACAAATAGCGGCCACAAACCACATTTGCATAAATAAACAAGCGAGATTTGTAACAGAGAGCGTAAAACAAGTTAGTACGGGAGGTGGGAAAGGGGGCGGGCGAACCGTAACCAAAACAAAAGCTGCGCGCCAATATTGAGGTGCGTACATGTGAGCGCCGCTCTGCGCCTGTGTGGGTGCCAATCAACAGGCGGTTGGACGATCTCTCGGCTGGCCGCTGTTTTCAGTCTTCAGTGACATCGACTCGTGAACGGTTCAAAAAGACTTGAGCGCGCGAAAACTTATTCAGAAACAAGCTAAGCGGAAAAACAGCGTGTGTGAGTTTTGTTAAAAAAAAACTAAGTGTGCCTGTGTGCGTGAGTGTGGAAAGGGGAGAGCGAGAGAGCGTAGGCAGTGTTGGAAAACGTTGGCGAGTGTAGTGAGATCACAAACGTCTTGCAAAGTGTCAAAGTCTCAGTAGCCAAACAGAATCGTCGCAAAGAAACAGTAGAATCGCGACAAAATTAGGCATTTAGCACGGCCGCACATATAGATTGGGCCAGCGTAACGACATAACGAGTGTGTTTTGGTAAAGTGACGTCAGCCGCCGAGCAACAACACCCCCTGAAACCCAGCTAACGAAAAAACACTTTGCAGGCGCCAGCTACTTAATGGAGGCTGCCAAGGGATACGTGTGGGCCAAGTACCAGGGCTTATGTAACTACCTGGAGCGGGACACGGTCGGCAGCGAGTTGGCCATCTACGGCACCTCGGCCCTGATGCTGGCAGTGGCCTTCGTAAAGCGCAAGCCCACCTATCTGGTGCGCCAGTTCAAGCAGCCCTCGCACATCCCGGAGCGACTGATCAGCGAGCGGGTGATGCACACGGGCCGCATCGCCGGCGTCCAGCAGCGCGATCAGGACACCCTGCTGATGATCCAGCACAAGCCACTGATCCCACTCTTCACCAGCCGCAAGCGTCTGCTGCCCGTGAAGCTGCCGGGCGTGCGTGTAAACGCCAACGGGTACTCTTGGCTGCAGCAGTGCCTCCTGGGACGCGAGGCCACCTTCCTGCCACTGAAGAGCGGGCGCAATGGCCATGATTTCGTCGTTTGTCAGCTGTGCCTGGTGCATCCGCCCAAGGGCGACCGCCTGGTGGACGTCTCTGAGACCCTGCTCAAGCTGCGATTCGCCCGCTTCGATCAGGACGCCGCCGCAAGTGTGAAGCGGAACGGCAAGTACTACCAACACCTGCGCAAGGTGGAGCGGACCACCGCCGAGAAGGAGGCGTGGCTGTCGTGGGCCGCCAGCCATCCGTACATCTGGCGACGCTACTACGAGCTGAAGCAGCGCCTGCTGCCCAAGGAGAAGCTGCTGCCCGAGCTAGTGCGCTGATGCCGGCAAGGATCGGCCGCATCCCTACATCCCTCCTATCTATAGCTTTAGTTCCAGGGCCAGTTGCAGCCCAACGAAACGAACGACAATCGATACCCCGGGGGTACGTGAGATCGTGTGCTAACTTCCACACTCAGCGAAACCTGAACGCCAGCATTTTTTCTTCGTTAATATAAACAAAATGTTGTTTTTGCCACGGATGACATCAGTGCGTGTGCCTGTGTGTGTGTGTGCGTGCGTGTGTGTTTGTTGCCCAAATAAAATGATATAATAATACTTAACTTTCCACTGTATTTGAGAAATACGTATCTGAATTTCCCAATTCCATTCTTTTTCTCGTTCCCCGGACGATCAGTTGCAGTTCTTCCTCCACCTCCACCAGCAGCACCCACCGAAAGACCAAAAGCAAAATGAGCTGCGGAATCTCCATGGTTAAATACATTCTATTTATATTTAATTTGCTATGTTCGGTGAGTAAAAACATCCGTGGATTATATCATTTTCCAGGCCAAGCCCAGTTCAGTCTCCATGATATCATAACTTTGCTACGGTAAAAACTGGTTTTCTCCTCGATCGAAACGGAGAAAAACCGAGGGAAAAGTGTTTTTTGCCTTTTTCTCTCTGAGAAAGTTGAGGCTTACAAAACGGGTTGAGAACAATGCCTTGGGACCTTTGAAGGTGGTTTCACAGTTAGTATAATTAAATTTTTATAATAATTGGGAACGTGTAGAGAAATAATTAGTAAATAGTGATATTTCATTTTCGAGGTTTTTGTAAGGCCAGTTATGTGCTTTAGATTATCAGTGGGGATAATTCGTGTGAGGAAAAGTACGATACGAGATAACGACTAAAATATTACGCCCTAAAATATTGCGAAAAAATAGTGAATAATGATTAATCAAACTTTAAACATCGAAAAATATCGCATTTAACGTTTTTATTATCTATATATGTACTTTTAAAATAAAAATATTCTTTATAATATCGATAACATTGGTTCAATAAAATATAATAATATAAATGTTTAAAAATCAATTTATTATTGACCTTTGCACAAAATATCGAAACGTTATTAAATTTGGGCTACCTAAGTGACGCAGTTGCGGTCAAGAGATTCTGTATACCAAAGATATTTTGTTTACTTTGGTTGGTTGGAAACAAGTTTGGCTTGGAGCCACAGAGTTTCCCACACCCGAGCCGCAGAAACATGCATCCCATTAACTGGCATCCGCTCGAGGTTAACTGGTTCCAAACAGCAAAACACACCAAGCACAATCGTCGAAACGCCAGCCAGCCACCATTTTGGATATATTGTTTTGCAACTTCTAACTAACTGCCACTCGGAGTCGCTGCACGGCCGCGTGAAACCCAAATACTTCAATTTAGTATTGAAACTTTTTGTACATACTCCATAGAGTTCTCTGAGACATCTGTGATAAATAAGAATCACAATTTGTGATCTGAATCATCAGTATTTTATAAACATATCAAACATGTTTTCATTAACACCATAATGTTAATTGGTGCAGCGACTTAGCTTTATTCAGCTTTATCAGAGGTGCCCCACGTCCTGTCTCCTGTATCTTTCTAATTGTAAATTTCTATGTTATTTTACAATTATATTTTAAAATAATAAATGAATTGCGTAACTTAATGCGAAAAATATGTAGTGAAGATCTTCTTAACGTCGAACTCTAAATATAGATAGTTCAAATCATCGAATTCCCTTTGGAAGTTAGCAATTGCTCAAAAATGCAAACAACCATTTACCAATAACTTATAAAAAAATAATAAATGGCTCATAAAAATAGTTTTGGCCATAAATTTTATCTTCATGCCTACCTAACTGCCATTTGAAAATGAAAAGGATGCAATTATTCTTAATGACATCTATATAAAATGTGTCCTATAAATTTCGAAAAGCAAAGCTAATGAAATTTTTTAAAACACTCCCAGTGTAACAAATGTTGCGTAATTACATTACAGGGGAGGCCCGAAAATAGTTGACTTAATTAAATGTGAACTTGCTCCCATTGTGGGGCGAGCCAAAAACTCTGTAAAAAACAATAAACATTGCTGCCACACACGCAGACGATGTAAATGGGCGACGGTCACAGTAGACTTGAACTCAATTTTCCACGGATCGGGACAGAAATACCGGACGAGTGGGTGTGAATCTATATACATGGATGGTTAGGCAATTCCGCTCTCATCTCTCGTCTGATCCGATCTGATCCCACCCAGTGAACGGCCCAGCCCATCGAGTTAGTCATGCTGCAGCCTTAATAATACTTGTGGGTTAGATAATTGGATAAATCGGACAACTGCACGGCATCTAATCTGCCGAATGACGCAGGGCGATAAATAAATCAAAGCCAAAGTAAATTTGTTTTCGATAACTATATCGTATATTGGCGCTGGGTAATCTTAATTAACCAAATCGGTGGGATTGATAAGAGATAAGCCCTTGATAGGCATGCAAATGGGTTAGTTTTGTTACGCTACAGTAAATTATTAGGAAAGTATTTTTAACCAACTAATTGGTCAAAATCAGACAGGCAGTCTTTCCCTGTAGGTTTCTTATATTTTTTTCAGTGCATGATATATATTATAAATTATTCTCAACCAATAATAAAAAAGCTGTTGAAAGCTTTAACGTCCAAATAAAAAGCTTAGGTAAACCCAATGAACATTGTAGTGAGAGAATATAATTTTGTTTATTTATATATATGTTTTTTCAAGTATTTATTTGATTTTTAAATTTCAAAGAACTTTTCTTATTTTAACTTAAAGATTTTCTATCTATAGTTTAAATGGGGATAGTAATAAAAAAAACTTTTAAAATTTCTGTCTTGGAAATGGTTAAAAAAAACAGCAATAATTTTTTTTTAATCTTATGACAGATATAAAATATTGTGGTCCTATCTGGCAGTATGTACTACCTGACGACCCTCTGCAAAGTTGTATTCAGAGAGCTAAACTAAAAGACTAGCTTGGGTAGAACGGACGGACAGACAAAAATGCCTACAGAGCACCATTTTATAAAGTTATGATATTTTGGTAGTGCTTTTTCAGCATATATCTACAGTTTTGTGGATTTGCTGTTTTCATAATCTTTAACACATCCTTTTGACTTCCTCAGATATGTGGAATATTGCTAATCGTGTTCGGAGCTCTGCTGTTCAGCAACGTCCACAACATCGATGACTTCGCGGAGGCTCTGCGCACCCAGCAGGTGCCCATAACCATGATTGTCCTGGGCACCGTCATTCTGCTCATCTCCTGGTTTGGTTGCTGTGGCGCCATCCGCGAATCCTACTGCATGTCCATGACGGTATGTATTGTAGAATATCCTTAATCAGATTCTGCTGTACTTACTATATTATATTTCCCAGTACTCTATTCTGCTGTTCGTCCTGATGATTGGTCAGCTGGCCCTGGTCATCTACATGTGGGTGCAGAAGGACAAGTACTTGCAGATCATGGGCGATGTGGTGGAGAAGGCCTGGGATCGCCGCACCCGTCGTGCCGACTACATGGATGCCATACAGATCAGCGTAAGTTCTTAGGCTTAAAGCTGGAGATTGAAAATAATAAATCATAAATCTTTTTGCGCAGATGGAGTGCTGTGGACGCAGTGGCTATATTGACTACTCCTTCCAGGGCTACTTCCCGCCCTCTTGCTGCAAGGATACCAACAACTGCCGCACGGAAACCGTCTATAGGCGCGGCTGCAAGGCTGCCTTTGTTGAGTTCTGGGACAGGAACAGCGACATTATCAAGTATGCCGGCCTTGTGATTGCGGCCATTGAAGTGAGTATCGATATTCCAAATCCCTCTGTGCATATAAGCTTCATCTAATAACTATTTATTTAATTTAATTTACAGTTTGTTGGCTTTGTCTTTGCCTGTTGCCTGGCGAACAGCATTCGGAACTATCGACGCCGCGCGGAGTACTAATTTCGGAATGCGAAGGCCTCTCTAATTTTAATTGAAACCGAAAGTACGAATTATGTTGCCCAATTTTACGAATACTTCACCTGAAACAGATGGCCATTGAAATTTACATAATCTCAAGTTATACACATCAAATCCCTGGACAAATTCGAGATGATCCCATTTAAAGGATCGTTAGTTGAGAGTTTTATTGATTGTGCTAATATTTTTTACTGTACAAAATAATTTATACACCAAGAGATTGCAATAAACAGAGCAATTTATTAAACAAATAAATTGTGGTGTTTATTTTATTTTAAGTTTAAATGTTTCTCTGTCACACACATTATATGAACTATTCAGAAAAGAAGACCACATTCTAATGTTGTCGCCAAGTCTAGAAGCGTTGAGATGGTTTCCACCCTATAGACTCTCTCTTCATATACCTTACTCAATTCTGCAAGTACCAGGTACAAAGTACGAATTATAATACTTAGAATCAGCTGTTTGGTGCTTTCAAAAAGAATATATAAAATTCTATCGAAAATTGTCGGTAGCAACAAACAAGTTTATGCACTTACACAGAAATTATAAACATACAAGTCGTAGAATCGTAAATTCCTATTTTAAACATCATATAGATTAGCGGATAAAGTTACTCAGAGCCAAGAAAAGACTGCGGGCCCATGACCTAAAGTCAATATCAGCAATAGCATACTCATGTTTCTACAATCTGAAATAGGTTTGAAAATATCTTTATGGCCAAAGAAAAGTACACAAAACTGTATATAGTTCTAAGGATCGATAAGATTCGATATATCTTGGAAGTCGTTTGGATAAAAACCCTTTAGTTAGTCTGGAGCAGGCCCAGCGATCGGACGAAATCGATCCATCTACTTTTTGAGGTTTAGCCTAAAGGATTTTTATTAAAAAATACATGATGGGGTGCCTATCATCCACTTTCAAATATATTCTGTATGCTTTCAATTTAATCTTTGTGATTATTGGCGTTCTGCTGATTATATTTGGATCCCTTATGGTGGCCAGCATGCAAAACGCCACCGATTTCGAGGGTTCAGCAAAGTCGTTAGCCTTTCCAGTGTCCGTTCTTGTGATTGGATGTGTCACCTTCCTCGTGTCCTTCTTTGGATGTTGCGGTACTATTAAGGAAAATGCCTGTCTCACAACCACGGTAAGTGGAGCTACATATTGATATTATTTCTTTATATTCAGAATATTCAGAATATATAATTCCCGTAGTATTCCGTATGCATGCTTGTTCTATTTTGCCTGCAATTATCGCTATCCATTTGGTTGTTCATCGAGTCCGACGTTTTCCTTGGAATAATGAGTGATATTGTGGACGGGGCCTGGACTGATAATAATGCCGAACACAACTACCCCATGGATAATCTGCAATTGACGGTGAGTTGAGATATAGCAGGGAAAATAGAACACAATAATAATTATATGTATGTTATAATATGTATACAGTTCAACTGCTGTGGCAACGTGGGATACGAGGATTATGGTTCTGAGGTTCCAGCCTCCTGTTGTGGCTACACTGATCGCTCCCAGCAGTGCGATGTGTCCATATACTCGCTCCGGCCCGGCTGTAAAACGGAGTTTGTCGACTTCTGGTCCTCCAACATAGACATCATCCGCTGGACCAGCATTGGCATTGCACTGGTGGAGTTGGGTATAAGTGGGGTTTCTTGCCGTCTCGCCAATGAAATGAGTAGATATTGATTTGTTTCCGAGTTAATTGTGTGTTCTTATATTTACTGTATTTAAATTAAAAATAAATGGGATCATACAGTATACTTTTTTTTTTTTTTACATATTTATATACATATTTATTCTCGCCGGAATCGTTCAGGCCAATATACAGTATACTAAAACAAATTTAGATAACTTTAAAAAAGAGGTTCCCAAAACTATGCTGCAAAATCACGAAGTACCTTATTAATATTATTTATTGTACTTTATATTGAGTCTTAAGCTTAATAAATGTTATTTGGGAGTGTTCGCCAGTAAAAAATGTTATTGATGCTTTAACTCATTTAGAATGTCTGTAGGGGGATCCTGAAGTTAGTATCGTAAATAATTAATTATATTCAATGCCTTAAGAATGGCATTGCACCTAGTGATTTCTATAACACCCCAGATAGCATTTATTTTTACTGATCATTGCCCCAGTTCATCTACCTTGTTTAGGTGTAATCTGGTACCTTTGATAGTGAACAGCGATTAGATAGATTAACTGACCTTTATGAAAATTGGGAGTGCAGACCTCATAACACTGGAATTTTATTATGTGTGATAAGCATGAATCATGTGGGGCTTAGGTTTATTTTGGCTGTTTTAGTTAGACGAACGCAGGCACGTAAAGCAGAAGCATTGTTTTAAAAGCCAAATTCTGTATATTCCATAGACGAGTCATCATTTTATGCCATGCACTGTTTTTCGTCGATTTTAAAGTACCTTCTGTACTTCCTCAACCTGATTTTTGTGGTCAGTGGAATATTTTTTACAGTATTTGGTGCTCTAATGGTAAACAGTTTGGGTAATTTTACCAAATTTGATGGAGTGACCATTATAACATTTCCCGTCACCTTCATTGTTGTTGGTAGTATCACATTTTTGGTTGCATTTCTGGGAAGCTGGGGCACTATTCGGGAGAGTGCCTGCCTTATGAAGATTGTGAGTTCAAATATTTTGAAAATAACTTTAAATTTAGCTGATCTGTTGTTCCTTTAGTATGCGATATGTATGCTGATCTTATTCGCCCTGCAAATGGTGCTATCGATTTGGTTGTTTATCGAAAAGGACACCTTTCTGGATTTCATGAGCCGGCTGGTGGATAGGGCCTGGGTTGAAAATGATTCCGCCCATGGCTATCCCATGGATGCTCTGCAATTAGCTGTAAGTTGGGGCGGGAATCTATAAAGTTCTTATTACTAATCAATTAGTTTACTTGACACAGCTTAAATGCTGTGGAAATCAGGACTATGGCCAGTATGGATCTGATGTTCCAGCCTCATGTTGTGGCTATGATGATCGATCCAAGGAGTGTCCGGCATCCATCTATGAGCTGCGGCCTGGCTGCAACGATGAGTTTGTTAACTTCTGGGCCTCCCACATGGACATTGTTCGACTGAACAGTCTGATCATCGCCCTTTTCCAGTTAGGAATCTTCTTTGTTTCCTGTCACTTGGTCAAAGCCATGAGGTGGAGCTAGTTTCGCTAATGTTATCTTAATAAAAATACTATCAATATCGATATGGACACATATCAAGCCTCATTTTGTCTCTTTTACTTATTCTAAATTGTACACAGTTCCGATACAATATAAATTTACTAAGCAACAAACATTAAGCAAAAGTCTATCAATCATTGGCATTATTGACATTTTTCCAGTGAATCAACCCTATCAAAGAAATAAACAAAGATAAGTATGTAGAGGGGTTTCTATACAATTATACATACATGAATATAAAACGTGAAATGACTGGATTCGAAATTCATTGTCCAATACCAATAGAAAATTGTTTGGACCTAGAAAAACCCCGGAAAGTATAACGATCTTAATCGGGCGTGTATAGTTACGCCCAGAGTGCACTCGCCGAAAAGTTTATTAGAGTATCAATCCTATATAAATCATCGCGATAAGCTAGGGGACTCACGAGGAAACGGTGGCCAAGCAAAGCAATTTCTGAGTCAACCTACGGGCAAACTCTTCCTAGCCTAGCCGTCTGATAAGGTCGGTACGGGGAAGGCGGCTAAATGATTCATCTTAATAGAGGACCAACGCCCCCAGATTGAATTTTACGAATATTAGGTAATTCTCCACCCACCCACCATAGAGTTTAGACCAACAAGTGATTCATTGAGTGCGTTGAGTACGCAAATGCCCGGGTTCTAACAACCTCAGCGGTGTAGTATCTGGGTGCAAGGTGATAAGATCCATTCAACGACTTTTCAAGTACATAGGAGAGGAGAGTGCGCTATAGCAGAGAGCCAGGTACATAGGGGGTTTATGGTCGAGATAAGTTCTGCCTCCGATAAGATGAGTACTTCGAATGAGCTTTAATAGCCGCGTTCAGCTCGAAAGCCAATTCAGTTTGACGAAAAAAGTCGCAACGAACGAACGGATTATCCAGCGAACGAACGAGACATCCGAAAACCAGCACCATGAATTGCCTATCCGCCATGTTTAAGTACCTGCTGTACTTGCTTAACCTGATCTTTGTGGCCGGTGGCCTCCTGCTGATCATTGTCGGCTCCATTATGCTGTCCACGATGGGCAACTTTACCGCCTTCGATGGAGCAGTCAACACGCAGACGATCCCCATTGTTATCATTGTCATTGGATGCGTCACCTTTGTGGTGGCCTTCTTCGGATGCTGTGGCACAATTAGGGAGAATGCCTGCTGCACGACTATTGTGAGTTGAAGATCTGTTTAAGACAGAACTGTTTTGATCTTGAGTGGACACAAAGCTCCCTTGTCTGTCATAGTCTGTCTGAGCATCTCTGTTTTTCTCGATCTGTGACATCTTTAATACTTATTCATTTTCCTTTACAGTACGCCATCTGCATGCTGATCCTGTTCGGTCTTCAGCTGGCCCTCTCCATCTGGATCTTCGCAGCAAACGACAAGTTCCTGACCAGCATGGGCAAGGTGGTAGACAAAGCCTGGGATGAGAACAATGCTGCCCAAGGCTACCCCATGGATGTCCTGCAATTGGCTGTAAGTTTTCGCCTTTTTAGTAAACAGAAAATTATATGGATTTCAATCAACCGAAATCCATCAACACAATCTACTTTGAAATGAAAGCAATTACTAATAAACCTATTTTTATTACAGTTCAAGTGCTGTGGAAACCAGAACTACTCGGAGTATGGAAACAATGTGCCCGCCTCCTGCTGCGGCTACTCGGATCGCTCTCAGACGTGCGAGCAGGCGATCTACTCGCAGCGACCGGGTTGCCGGGAGGAGTTCGTCGACTTCTGGGCCTCCAACACGGACATTATTCGATGGAGCAGTCTGATCTTCGCCCTGTTCGAGCTGGGCATTTTCATCATGTCCTGCTGCCTGGCCAGCGCAATGAGGAAGCGCTAAAACGAGAGTCTGATCTAATGCCATTTAGATGTAGTCCAGTTCTAGTGTAAAATTAACTACCAAAATCCAGCATTCTCCATAAATAAACCGACATAGGTTAAGCCCAATGAAATATTATTGCTATATACTCTGTCTATCTTTGGCCACCGGCTATCTAATCATGACAAGTTGATGTTTTTCCCGAAACTATGTCCTTATCAGTCGATAAGCCTACGACCGCCTCTTCGAGATCAATTGCCCTTAGAAATGAATCACTTCCATATGCCGAATGCTATCGATTTCCCCGCCATTATCTGGCCTTCCTTGGGCTGTGATTATGATATCAGGCACTCGCGTATCTTTCCCGATATCGGCCGTGTCTCCTGGCCAATTTAAAAACGGTAGCGCAACTGGAAGACCAGTCCAATCGAACGACAGTAAACGACGCGAGAACGCGATAAAATCGGAACAGAATATCTGTGGGATACCACTAATTAACTTTTATCACCAGCGAAAGGATAACATCTGAAAGTCTTCAAAATGGGTTGTCTATCGGGAATAGTCAACTTTCTTTTATATATCGTTAATATTGTGTTTTTGGTGAGTTAAAAAATAAGATATGCAGGATTGGAGAAAGCAATGTGGATATATTAAACTCCTTTAAATAGGAAATTGGTTAAATTGGTTCAATATTAATATTTTGGCGAAAAAATATTTGTGTTCAAAAATACCAGGAAGTGAAAAGGCTTTAGATATCGAAATTAAGTCTAAAACAAGAAAGGAAGCTAAATTCGGCTCGCCGGAGTTTATATACTCTTGCAGATTATAAAAATTTAAAACGAAATTCAAAAATAATAATAATTGGCCGAATCTCAAATTTGATGAAAATCACAACATATCAACATATGTTGATAACATATGTTGATATGTTGTGATTATTTCGAAGTTATGATTTTTTTTTGTAATTTTCCTGATTGTTCCTGTGGCAGAATATATAGAATATAGTCGTCCGATTTTCACGAAATTTAAAACGAAATTCTAGAATAATATTAAGTAACTAAATCTCAAGTTGATGAAAATATGTTGAAAAACATCGAAGTTATGATTTTTTCTATTATTTTTCTGATTGTTCCTATGGCAGCTATAGGATATAGTCGTCCGATTTTAATGAAATTTAAAATTCTAAAATTTCGAAATTCTGGAATAATGATTAATGGACAAATGTCAAAATTGATGAATATATATTGAAAACTAACAAAGTTATATTTTTTTTTCGAAAAATATACCGATCGTTCCTTAGCAGCTATATGATATAGTCGTCCGATCCGGCCCGTTTCGAGATATGTACGAGTGAGAGTATATAGAAGACTATTTAAATTTCATTCAGATAGCTTTAAAACTAAGGGGCTAGGTTGCGTAGAAATGGACAGATAGACAGACAGACGGAAAGACGAACATGGCTAGATCGACTCGGCTGTTGATGCTGATCAAGAATATATATACTTTATAGGGTCGAAAATGTCTCCTTCACTGCGTTGCAAACTTCTGACTGAAATTATAATACCCAGCAAGGGTATAATAATAGGCTTTGGATGTTTTAGTTCTTATTCTGTGTGTTCACACATGAAACAAATATAAAGTGTATTATATAAAAACTATGATTCATATTTTAAAACTGTTCTTTTATATATCTTTTTACTACTTATTACGTTATTTATTTTATCAGTTGTCAGTGGTTTTAGATTGCTATTTATAAATATCACATTACATGTAAAATCACAGCATACATCATCGCTTTATAAATAAATAAAATAAATTTCTAAATTACGCATCGGTCGCTTCGATTTCGATATGTTATTTGTCATGAGGTTTATCAATATTATTCATGCAATTGTGGTGGTAAAGTTAAAAACCTATTAGCCTGGTGTAATTTCTGAGGGACATATATATATTTATACAATATTTATCAGTTAATTGACATTATCTTCATTTTTACGTATAAAAAGCATATATAAACATGTGTATATGTGTATACATATATGTATATGCATACAAAAACAGACAAAAACGATAACATAAGGATAATTGATATTAGTAATATCCAATAAGTAATATACAAAACTTCATTTTAAATTCTGGATATCTATATTTAAGTGCACAAGTGACAATATTTGAAAGACCAAGTTTAATTATTTCGTAATGTTGGTGAAGTAATAAATGTTACATATACATATACATATAACAGTACAACTTTTTTTAGTAGATCCTTGTGCGTAAATCATTATTTCTCTCACCTAGATTTTATACATATTTGAAAACTTTCTGTTCGGTAAAAGATGTACGTTAAGATCCAACTTTTCTTCCTCGAAAAGATCAGAAAATTTATCTTAAGGCATAGTCTATTATTTTAGGAACTCTGGATAGAAAGGGTTAATAAAACCCCTAGTGATTTCCGTAACACACCTGAAAGAAGCAAAATAATTTAAAAATATACATATCTCAACAAGTTATAACAATTATCGTCATTATTTCCAGATCGTTGGCATTCTCCTGATCGTGCTGGGCTCGATCATGTTGTCCGATTTGAGCCACATTGACGTGATGGGTGATGTGACGAACACCAACACCATTCCCATATGCATCACCGTTCTGGGCGGCCTGATCTTCATAGTGTCCTTCTTCGGCTGCTATGGCATTTTCCGGCAGAGCGCTTGCATGACGGGAGCGGTAAGTCTCATTACCATGGTTGAATAAGCTGAAACTAATCGATATAAATTTTCCAGTACACTAGCATGATATTCGTGCTGTTTATCTTGCAACTGGTGATCACATGTTGGGTGTTCGTGAACCGATCCGCATTCATTAACGATATGGAGAATATGGTGACCCTGCTGTGGAACTCCAAGGACTACAACGCTATCGGTGTTCTGGAGGAAACCTTCGGCTGCTGCGGCAGTACCGGATACGAGAGCTATGGCACTACTGCCGTGCCCGGAACATGCTGCGGCTACGTAGATCGCAGCTCAGTTTGCAGCAATCCCTCCGCCTACATCTATAAGCCCGGCTGCACCGCCAAGTTCGGCGAGTTCTGGTACGACAACATGGACATCATCCGCTGGTCTGGCCTGGGCATTTGCATCTTCGAGCTGCTCGTCTTCCTGATCGCCGGCGCACTAACGAACTGTATGCGCAGGCAGGGTGGTGGCAGGGCGGTTTATGCCTAGATTATGAAGGAACCAACTAAATAAATTATTTCTAAACTATAATGCCTTAATTACGATTACTTGGAATAAACATATACATTTTCAAACCCAATTTAAATGTGCCATTTTATGTAAAATATTTAAAATGAATTAATTTTTAACATTTTTTAAATATTTATCAAAATTTTAAATATAATCAAAAGATCTGGAAAATGTTGAGTTCTTTGTATGTATATTCCCCCCTTTAAACATATTTTCATCATCCACAAAGTATGCAATATTTCATTTTATAAGAACTACACCAACGTATAAATATATATATATATATATATAAATCGTCCGCATGGTGATTTCTTTATTGATTTATACATTGAAATATTCACATGAGCATTTAGTTTCAAAGCGAAGACTGAGCTTTACGGTTCGAAATCCTTTTCCAAAAAATGAATAGAACTATAAAGAACAGCAAAATGTTACTATATATTCTTAATGTAATGCTCGCGGTAAGGATTGTTACAAAAAAAGAATATAGTCATATTGTGATCAGTGATCAGCGTACATAATAAAAAAATATGTGAAACAATGGTAACAATTTTGTTTAGCATTCTTTTTAATAATCGACTCTAAAGAAAGTTACATATGTATATCCAATTGAGTGAACGTGAAAGTTGCATGATTCCATTCGTCATATAATATCCTTATCAAATGAAGGAATTACGGTTAATGAGTTCAAACACAAGTGCAAGAAATGCGACATGATTGGTTTTAAGGGCTTTTATCTTTCGAGTTGAACGTTTGGACAAACTGAACGATTGAATGATTTTATACAATATATACATAAACATATATACTTACATATACATACATACATACATATGTACTTATTGAACATAAAATTATAGAGGAGTGAGCGAATGGAGGCCATAAAGTGTTTAAATTCGGATCGCAAATTAAAAATAGTATTATTTTATATTATAAAAATGTGTTTGAATTAATAAATAATACGGTCGTGTTGATAAATTCATTTAAACTCAAACTTTAAATAAATAAATAAGCAATCATTGAAAAACTGCAAAGATATATTTTATTTATATATATATTTATTTATAAATTAAATTGTACAGATTAATGCTTTTATAAATCGGTTAAGTTGGGAAATAGTTAATAATTAAAGATAATAATAATACAAATAATATTAAAGATAATAAAAAAATTATTTAGCCAAATCTTTCAAAATGGCGGTGTTGTGGCAACGCAGCCGCTGCGCCTAGATTTCCGAGGTGTCCCCATTATGGACACGATTCAGCCCGTAGTTCAAGTCGGAAATCCAAAAACCCAATTTATTTGTATTTAGAATTAGTTTATCTTTTATTTGAACCTAAAAAAACCTAAAAGAAATGATGGCAAAAGAATTCAGAAAAATTTTGAACATAAAATTTCGGTTTCAGAAAGTTAATTTTGACTTTGCACTCTCTTAAAAAACACTTAAACTTATTTTTATACCCTTGCAGAGGGTATTATAATTTTGGTCAAAAGTGTGCAACGCAGTGAAGGAGACATCTCCGACCCTATAAAGTATATATATTCTTGGTCAGGATCACCTCCTGAGTTGATATAAGCATGTCCGTCTGTCCGTCTGTCCGTCTGTCCGTCTGTCCGTCTGTCCGTCTGTCCGTCTGTCCGTCTGTCTGTTTCTACGCAAACTAGTCTCTCAGTTTTAAAGCTATCGACTTGAAACTTTGCACACACCCTTCTTTCCTTTGCACGCAGTATATAAGTCGGAACGGCCGGGATCGGCCGACTATATCCTATAGCTGCCATATAACTGATTGATCGGAAATGGTATAACTTCGGTGTTTTTAGAGTTAGAGAATTCAG
>VNJQ01000141.1:0-13427 GCA_008042515.1 Drosophila truncata
GGGTTCGAGGTGGAAAGGCGGTTCCAAGAGCTACTGTCTAGTGGTCACGCTGGACATAAGGAACGCCTTCAACACCGCGGACTGGAACCGCACGCTGGAGTCTCTCGCCGCTCTGAGCATCCCTGGGCACTTGCTGGAGATAGTAAGGAGCTATTTCAGCGAGAGGGTGCTCACCGTCGACACGGACATGGGTTCCAGGTTATACGAAGTCTCAGCCGGCGTCCCGCAGGGCTCCGTGCTGGGACCCCTACTCTGGAACACCATGTACGATGGTGTCCTGCGGCTCCCGATGCCCGGCGAAACTACCGTCGTGGGCTTTGCCGACGACATAGCCGTAGTCGTGGTTGCGAAGGAGCGCAAGGAAACGGAGGTGAAAGCCAACGCAGCTATCAAGGCCATAGAAGCGTGGCTCTCGCGCGCCGGCCTGGAGTTAGCGGCGCACAAGACGGAGGCGGTCCTCATTTCAAGCCGGAAACTGGTGGAAACGGCGGAGGTCAGCGTCGGCGGAGCCGTGATAAAGTCGCAGAGGTGCATAAAATACCTCGGCGTTCTCCTCGACACACGGCTCTCGTTCAAGGAGCACCTCGAGTACGCGAAAAAGAAGGCCAGCGGGACCGTTGGAGCGCTGTCCAGGATGCTGCCGAACATCAGAGGGCCCAAACACGCCACAAGGAAGCTGCTGGCAAGCGTGGTCACCTCTCAGCTGCTGTACGCGGCGCCGGTGTGGTCAGAGGCAGTAAAGACGAGATCGTACGCGAGGGGGATTGAGTCGACGAGTGGCCAGCGCATTCCGAACGATTTCGGACGACGCAGTGCTGGTCCTAGCCGGTCTGGTACCGCTGAGGGAGCTGGTGCAGGAGAAGACGGACCTACGCAACGCGCTTCGCGAGCAACAAGGACCCGATGGTGCCCTCAAGGCCGAGCTGAAGAGGGCCGCCAGAAGAAGGAGCTACGAGAGCTGGCAGGCCAAATGGGACGGCTCGCAAAAGGGACGATGGACACACCGGCTGATCCCCAACATCGAGTCCTGGATGGAGAGGAGGCACGGGCAGGTAAACTTCTACCTGACCCAGGTGCTAAGCGGGCACGGCTGTTTCCGCGCCTACCTCAAAAGGTTTGGCCACGAGGAGGAGGACGGCTGCCCGGAGTGCGGATCAGGGATCGTCGAAGACGCAGAACACGTCTTTTTCGAGTGTCGCCGGTTCGACGAGGAGAGGGACGAGCTGGAGGCAGCAGCAGGGTCAGCAATCAGGCCGGAGACGCTGGTGTCGCTGATGCTGGCAGACCCAAGGGTCTGGAACGCCGCTGCGGAGTTTTCGGCGAGGATGATGAAGGCGCTGAGGACCCAGGAGAGGGCGAGAAATGAGAGGACGGGTTAAGGGACCTTCGGCTGCGCGAAGCATTGCTTTGCGGCCGTACCGCGCAGTGCGGGCTCCTCCCCCGTCATGCACAAATTGTGCTACTCACAGCATAGATGTAGTACAAACTTGTAGAATAATAAACGAATACAAAAAAACACCCCCCTTTGTGATGAGACAGGTTCGTTCCGTATAGTTTTTTTATTTCGAAGGGACCGACATTATCCACACCGGTATACGTGATTGGGCGCGAGAAAGACGTCCAGTAGCTCTCCCATGAGTTGCGTCTGCAACTTCTTCTTGTGGATGACACTTCTTTTACATGAATAGATGACAGACTTGACCAAATTCCTCACCATTGGAATCCACAATTTGGCCCGGATCAGGCGGATCATCAGCTGATTACCACCGTGCAGCGTGATGCGATGCGTAAATTGGACGAGAAGTCAAGACGGATGGCAGTCGTACGGAAGGATTATTGGATGCCGTTCGTCATATTGGAGAAGTTCAGAGGCCGTAACCCGGCCGCAGGCTCTCATAAGGCCTTACGAATCCATGAATGGGTTCAGATTCTGAATCGGACTGGATGCTGGCACTAGACGCTTCTGGTTGCGCTGAGTGACGGAAACTAAGAGACGTTCAGCCGACGTAATCTAAGTAGCTGTCAAGTGTTCTTCGAACGGAGATTGGATCTTCCGCGCGCGCTGGATGAAGCGATAAACATAAGCAAGAACCCGCAATGCCTTGTCGAGTGTGGAAAAACGTTCAAGAATATCTTCGGGGGGCGCCTTCGCGACATGGACCTTAACTGCTCGCGTCTCGAGTTCAGTCACGGGGGCGTCGTTGCCTTGAGTGGGCCAATCACTGCGAGGCCCTTGCAGCCAGGCAGGATCGTGCCACCACAGCTGGCTATCCGCAAGGTCTTAAAGAGCTACGCCCCGGCTAGCGAGATCTGCAGGGCTCTGCTCGAAACGGATATGTGCCCATTTCTGCACGTCGGTGAACTGGGTGATCTCGGTCACCCGGTTGGCCACGAACGTTGTCCACTGACATGCTGGCTTCTGCAGCCAAGCGAGGACAATAGTCGAGTCCGTCCAACAGTATAGGGCGGCTGCGGGCCCAGGCATCTTTGGAAGAACGGCGGTGGCCATTTCAGACAGCAACAAGGCACCGCACAACTCTAGCCGCGGGAGTGACACAGTTTTGACTGGGGCCACTCGCGTCTTTGCGGTTAGCAGGTTCACTATTACCGTATACCCAACCTCGATACAGACGTAAATGGCGCCGCCGTACGCCTTCTGTGAAGCATCGCAGAACCCGTGGTGCTCGACCTTTAGGTGTGGTCGGAACGCCACCCATCGAGGAATACGAATCTGATCAAGCACGGAGTAGTTCTTCAGGAAATCAACCCATCGCTGACAGAAATCTTGAGGGAGGGCGTCGTCCCACCCTAGATCCAGCAGCCAAATGTCCTGCATGAACATCTTCGCCCGGACAATGAAATGAGCGAGCCAGCGTGCTGCATCGAACAATTTGGCAATTTGAGAGAGGACTTGGCGCTTCGTGAAAGACGAGCCGGAAGTCAATTCTGGCGGAATAAAAATGAATTCATCATTCCACCGCACGCCGAGTGTCTTGGCCGTGTTCTCTGCGTCTATTTAGAGAAAATCAGCACGAAGGAGATGGTCGCTCGGAATGTCGGCCGAAATCGCTTTGCTATTTTACGTCCATTTTCTAAGTGGGAACCCTGCCGAGTCTAGGGCCCCCAAGCTCCCGAATCGCTACATTAGCATCGGCTTTGGAGTCTGCCCCCGCGAGAACGTCGTCGACGTACAAGTAATGCCGGATAATTTGGCTTGCCTGCGGATCCCTCGACTCTTCGTCGTCGGCGAGATGTTGCAGGACACGGATTGCTAGGAACGGGGCGCAATTGACTCCGAATGTGACCGTTTTCAATTCGTAGTCGCGCATCTCCCCATCGGGATTGCGAAGCAAAATACTTTGGATCGGAGTATGCTTGGGATCTACCCAAATTTGACGAACTTAAAGTGGCGTACTTTAGGATTTGAATTGTCAGGTCGGATTGTAAGACCGGGCCCGCGTAACGAATGTCGCTCAGACCGGTCCCGTTTGCGGAAGGGCTAGAAACATTGAAGACCACCCGCACCTTGGTGGTTGTGCTTTCGGGCTTGAAGACGGCATGATGTGGAAGATAGTAGGTAGCGGAACTGCTCGCGGGAGAGACCTCGGTCATGTGGCCTAAATCGATGTATTCCTGGATTACCGAGTCATTGTGTTCGCAGACTGAATCCGATTCCGAACTGATCTGTGTGGGCACATCTTCCACCTCCCAGAATTTGGTGAGGAGCTGATCCAGTGAGTCACCGAGGCTGCGGGCAATTCGCGTGGAAAAAACGGACACACTGCAGGGGCTGGCTGGAGATAATGAGCCTGTCAGCACCCATCCAAAAATGGTCTCCTGACCAGAAGCGACCCGCAGATGTTAGCCTTGGAATTACCGGAAGAATGTCAGCTCCTATTAACACATCGACTTGGGAGCTCTCAAAGAACTTGGGGTCCGCCAGGGAAATGTCGGGCAGCCCCTTGAGAAGATCTTGCGGAATTGGATAGGAGGGCAGATTTCCTGCCAACTGCGGAAGAACGTAAGCCGCAGTCTCTACTTGTAGCCAGGGTCTAGACGGTGATCGAATGGAGAAGTGGCACAACTTAGTAGACTGTGCGGAAATGGTCTGATTAAGGCCGGAAACTTGGGCTTGAATAGTCTTGAAGGGAAGCTTGATAAGATTAAACAGTCGTTCCGTAATGAATGTCGCTTCGGATCCTGAGTCTATCAGTGCTCGTGCCTGGAAGCTGCAACCCAAATGGCACACGTTGATAAGGGCCGTGCCCAGGAGGACGGCTCCTGACCCGGAAGCGAAACACACCTGCACATCCGACTGATCCTCTGAGCCGTTTGTGCCTCTGGAATTCTGTGCTGGTCGAGTCCTTGCTGGCGTAGGCGGACTTGGAGCGGTAACGAACGGATTGCCGCGGTGCAAGAGGGTGTGGTGCCGGCTGTGGCATGTGAAGCAGGTATGGGCGCTCGTGCAGTCTTGTTGCTGGTGCCCTCGGGCAAAACAGTTAAGACATAGCTGCTTCCGTTTGATGTAGTCGGCGCACCCATTCACGTCCATTTCCAGGAAGCGCGGACATATGCGTATGAATTGAGCCTCCGAGCTGGGGCGGTGGCAGGTACCGACCTTGGCGGATATTGCCCGGAGCCACTAGGCCTGACGTCGATGATGGCCTTCAGATGGCGCTCTTTCAGGAAGTTATTTAATTCCTTCCAGGTTGGAATTTCAGCCTTATTATGTATGGATTGCTCCCACATAGAAAGTGTGATTTTGGGGAGCTTTGAGGAAACCATAAAGACCAGGAGACAATCCCAAGCTTAAACCTTGATGGAGGTCATTTCTAGGGCTGTCAGACAACTCTGAATGGTGGCTCCTTCAGCTCCTTCAGCGCGACTCCTGACTCTTGAGGAACAGCCTGGATGTTGAAGAGGATCTTTGACTGGCTGTTTACCAATAGCCGCCGGTTTTCAAAGCGGTCCGTGAGGCTTTGCCATGCCACGACAAACCCCTCATGGGTAGAAACGATGGCGTGTGCGTCACCACTTGTTTTGGATAGCAAGTGGAACAACTTCTCTACCGGAGTGAGCCGCGAGTTCTGTATGTAAATGGCCGTGAACAAGTCTCTGAAGGTGGGCCACCGAAGATAACCGGTAACCGGCAGCCTGTAGACGGGTGCGTGTGGACAATGACGGGAGCCTGAGTGGATTGGGAGACAATTTTTTGCCGAAGCTGAGCAATACACTTCGAATAAACGGAGTAACAGTAGCTGTATTTCGATTCCAGCACTGTCGAGGTGGCCGTATTGTCGTCGGACACGGCTAGCAAGTCTGAGCAGCTTTCATAGCTCTTCTCCACCTTCCCCCACAAGGCCTGAATTTGGTTCCGATGGACTTCGCACATGTACTGGGAGCATCCTTCCGTCTCTGGGGCGCCCGGAGTATTTATGTTGGCCTCAAATTGGCTACTTCGATCGGTTGTGGCGATGAACTTTTTCAGCGCCACTTCGACAGTACTTTGAGCCATTTTTGCAACGGAGCGAGTATGCCTTTGTGAAGGACCGGGGATTGTATCGACAGATTCGTCGCTCTTCGCCCTTGGAATGGCACGGGTTGCTTTGGGCTTTAAAAGAGGCGTCCGCGGAGATGCGGATTGAGATCTGTCCAAACGGATTGATGGGATCCGACGCGGCTTTTTGTCGTCTCCCGTGGGCATTCTCAGAATTAAATTCGCGTGTCAGCGCTTGTCGACTGACTTGCGCACTAGGTGCCTCGTACGAAGCGGTGGACGGTCACACTAATGTGACGCGTACGATGAGATCGCGGATAAAAATGCGATGGCAAGGAACTAGTTGAAAACTAGGCGCCGACGTCGAAGAGAAAATCGTGTGCGGCACGATTCGTGCGGCACAATTCGAATGTGGAGAAATAACGGCAGGAACCAAATACCAAAAAAGAAAAGAAGTTTGTTGTGGTGTTGTTGTGGTATGCTGCATGATGCGGAGTATCGGAAAGTTCGGGCTCGTTCGGAAAAAATGGATTTATGTCTGTGGCTCGTACGAAGATATTGTATTCCTGATTGCGGAACAGCAATAGAATAATTAATTGTTTATTCGGAGAATTAATGCAGTTGAATTTTTAATTATTTTCGAAATTAAGTATTGCGGAGTCGGAAAGGTGGAATTAGAACCTTGGGTCGAATTAGGCAAAAAATAAATAATTAATAATAATTAGTTTTTTTGACCAATTGTTGTTATATTTAATTATTATGGAGCCGGAACGGTGGAGTTGAAACCTTGGCTTTTGTTCGGACGAAAGTTAATATTTAAAATAAATAATTATTTTTGAATTTAATTATTATTTAATTATTTTGTTGGAACGAAAAATGTTCACTGGGTTACGCCGAAGGCAGGGCAGTGCGTACGTCATAAATTTTTACTTGGCCGGAACGGTGGAATTAAAACCCTTGGCTGTTGCCCGAGCGAAAATAAATAATAAATAATTTGTTTTAAATTTATCTAGCCGGACAGGTGGAATTAAAAAACCTGCGCTTTTGTTGGAGCGGAAAATGTTCGCTGGGTTACGCTGACGGCAGAGCAGTGCGTAAGTCCCCACAGGAGAAAAAAACAGCAACACAAAAAACAACACGGAGCTGCAGCGGCAGAAATAAATTTTAGTGAACTTTCGTTTTTATATCTGAAATCGAAGGCAGAAATTATATTGGAAAATATGTATATGGGCATGCATTTAAATACGGAGATATGTATGTATGTGTAAGGGCTTGGTACAGTGGAGCGTTGAGTGGACTGTATAACTGGGGAACAGAAAGGTTATGTGGTGTAAAAAATGGCACTGCTTGGAAAAAAATATTATGACAGCTGCGGACTGTTCGGCGAATTTGGAAATTATCGAAATCAATTCACACCGGCTGTCCAATATTAATTATGCCTTATTTTTGTCACCACACAATTCCACTGTTCACTTGCGGATTAACAGCACCCAAAAAATATATATATTCACAAATGTCACGATTGTATGTGTGTATGTATGTACAGCTGCGGCAAAAAAAATAGCACTGAGATACACAATTTTCTTTTTTGAAATATTTTTCGAAAACTATTTGTTTATTTGGCTTGTTAATTGAGTTTTTATAAACATTAGGTTATAATAAAACAATATACAGCGAAATCGACCTCGATTTTAACAAACTTTAGAAAATATTTAAGTAAGAATGATAAATTTGAACATTTTAGGCGGCAACAAAAATAGCATTATTTTTAAGAAATCATAAAAAACTTAAGAAAAACATGGAAACAGACGGAAAGTCTTCAAATTATTATTTTTGCTTGTAATCTTTATCTACAAAATGCATTAATATTTTGTTGTAAAGCCTTTGGAAGCAATGACAGCTTCACAACGTCACGGCATTGAATTTACCAATCTTTGGCACCTTTCCAGTGGGATATTGCTCCAAGACTCCTTGACGAAAGCCCAAAGCTCCTTATTATTATTTGATTATTTTGTATTGGAAACAAATTTTTTCACATCAGACCACAGGTTTTCTTTTCTGGCCAATCCATTACATGGAGAGATCTGTCTTCAAATTTCGAGCTTTTTTGCTGGTATGCTTTGGGTCATTATCCGTTTGGAAGACCCATAACAGTGGCATTTCCTCCTCAGAATAAGGCAGCATGACGTTTTCCAAGATTTCGCAGTATACGTGTCGATTCATTATACCTTTTATCCAATGAATTGGACCAACTCCGTAATACGAGAAGCATGCCCAAACCATGATACTAGTTTTAGCTTGTTTAATGGTCTTGCACGTAAAGCTGGGACGGTATTCCAAATTTTTGGGTCGCCTTACATATGAGCGAAATCCTTTTCCTCCAAATTGAGCGATTTTGCTTTCATCGGACCAACGAATGTTTCTCCATTTTTCAGCCGGCCAATTCAGATGTTCTTTGGCAAACGAAATCCGCTTTGCCACATGCTTCGCACTCAAAAGGGGAACTTTTCGGGGGCTGTGGGCACTCAAATCGTTTATTTAGCTCCTTTTTTAGCTCAGTAGCCGGCTTAAACGGCGACTTCTTGCTCTCACGATCCAGTCGGTTGACCTGCAATTTCGACATGGCGAGCTTTCTACCGCGGCTTTTTACCTTAGGAAAATATTTTAATGCGATGCTAATCATTTTATTTGAGAAACCAACAATTCTCGCCACCTGAGCATAGGTATTGCCTTCCATAATTTTCCTTTGGTCGTCACTACACTAATTCGTAAGAACTCTCTAATGTAATCAGAAACTAAAAACATCAAAAAGTTTCGAAAAAATTGGTGCTATTTTTGTTGCCGCTCACTTTTGCATCTTACTTGCTAAAATGCCCAATATATAACAAACCGTTAGCTAATTGGGCTTAAATTCACTTCTCTCAGCGAGATAACATGTAAGCGTACTCTGTAAAATAAAATAATCAATACGATTTCAAAGAAAAATATAATTTGTAATGCATTATAGAAATTTGTGTAAAGCAGTGCTATTATTTTTGCCGCAACTGTATATGGATGCACATATGCCTCGACCGTTGGCAAGCGAAACGGTAACGGGGAGGCCGAAAACGGCGAGGAATATGGTGACGCACACAAAACGGGTACGGATGGAAAATTTGTTGAATTTGAAGACGAAGAGTAGAATTCTCAACTGCCGTTGTGTCGGAAAACTCGGACTTGGAGTTGACACGGAAGGAAAAAAGAATCTTGCAGCAGTGTGAACCAAAATTAATGTTCGGACCACTGTTGAAGACCGGCAGAGACACGGAGACGGAAATGCCGGGAACTGCTGGTAGAAATCCAAAAAAATTATCCGGCTCTGATGGACCAAATGTTGTAGGGGGGCGCTGTTGCCGCAAAAGATCCAGAAGTCGGGGATGTGGTGCAGGAAAGGGCCGCTGATTGTGCAGAAAAAAACACCCACCGCGCGAACGGAATAAATCTTAGAAAAAAAGTCGGGGGCGTCGGTGGCAGAATTCAGGGCGCGTCAGCTTTATTTTGCTGCATACATGAGACTAAAACTTAAGCTAGGAATTGAGCCGCACTCCCGCCCGCTTTACTCAGCTAAAGCGAGAGCAGGAGATCGACGACAGCAGACCGCGGAGTTCGGCCCGAGAGAGTGCGAGAGACGGAGCGCAGAACTGTGTATGGCAAGGCGAGCGCGGATGCGCTCTTAAGTTGAGCGGCGGCACAATGGGCCCCTCACCTAAACATAATATGTTGAGAAACAGCGAATCTATGATTTTTTCTATTATTTTCCTGATTGTTCCTATGGCAGCTATAGGATAAAGTCGGACGATTTTCATGAAATTAAAACTAAAATTCTAAAATAATATTAGGTGGCCACATCTCAAATTTAATGAAAATATGTTAAGAAGCAGCGGAGTTTTGATTTTTTCTATTATTTTCCTGATTGTTCCTATGACAGCTATAGGATATTGTCGTCCGATCCATAAACAGAAACATACCGTGCCATGTTTTTTTTTGTTTTTGTTTTTAAATATAGATTTTTATTTAAGTTGCTAATAACTTAATATTCTAGTTTTATATTATTTACAAAATAATCTTAACTAAAGTTAGCAGAAGAGATAATTTAACTATTTACAAATTTACAAAAGACGGGTAGGCAGCTCCCGTATTGTTGCCCTTCGCAGGCGACGTCTCATCAGGTTAGTTGTCAGAGCTCTGGCCAGCGGGTTTGGGTGAGTGAGCAGCCTTGCTCGATGTCTGGTTGCCACGCTGTTGATTTGGTCTCCAACTGTGGGCACTTGAAGTTCTCTTCTGATGTCTGAGTTTCTTATATTCCACTCAGCGTTGGAGATGCGTCTGAAAAACATTGACTGGAAGGTCTGGATCTTTCGTAAGTGAGTTACGGCCGCTGTGCCACATATGGACACTCCGTATTTCCATATCGGAGCTAACAGAGATTGGTAGAGGCGTATTTTACATTTAAGGCTCAGCTTGGACTTCGGGCCTGTTAGCTAGCTTATTCGCCTGGCTGTGGTTTGGAGTTTTGCTCTGGTCATCTTTACATGAGTGCTGAACGTCCGCCTCTTATCCAGTACCAATCCCAGGTATGTACACTCAGTAAGCTGTGGCAGGAGCTGACCATGAAGAAAGACACCAGGGCATGTATCTCTCCTCAGGGTGAATGTGACAAGCACACTTGTCAATGTTTATGGCCACATTCCATCTACAGGCCCAGTTTTAAAATTTCTTGAGAATTACCTGGAGTTTGTCCGTTGCACTGTAGATGCAGCTAGACCTGGCCAGTACTGCAGTGTCGTCTGCGTACGTGGCGGCAAATTTGCTCTCAGAGCTTAGATGTTGCGGCGCATCGTGGGCAAATAGGCTGTAAAGTGTGGGCCCCAGCACGCTTCCTTGAGGAACGCCAGCTCGTATCCTCCTGGTGGTAGAGGCAATTCCGTCCTGGACAATTTGAAAGCTTCTGTACTTAAGGTAGCTGCGGATGACCTCATAGAGCTGAGGTGGCAGGATCTTCTTGATCTTGGACAGGAGCCCCTCGTGCCAGACCCTATCAAAGGCCTGTTGAATGTCAAGGAAAGCAGCCACCATATACTGCTTCCTCTGGAACCCCTCGACAATAAAATCAACAACACGGTGAAGTTGTTCTGGGGTACCATGGCCTTTTAGGAATCCGAACTGGTGCCTTGGGATCGCCTCATTGACCTCCGGAAGACTCTGTATCCTGTCCAGTATACACCTCTCAAGCAACTTGGCAAACGTGGGAAGGAGACTGATTGGTCTGTAGCTCGCTACATCACTACAGCTCTTCCCTTTTTTGTGCAGCATCACCACATTTGCATTCTTCCAGGAGGCCGGGAAGTGTCCGAGTCTCAGTACGGAATTGTATATAAGGACCAAGAAAAGAAGTACCTTGACCGGAAGGATTTTGGCAATTCTACCGGTAACTCCATCCGCTCCTGGCGACTTCCGGTTCTTCAATTTCTTGATCTTGTCCTGAACTTCCGTAAGCAGGATCGGGGCAATGGGAAGCATCATTTGATGTGGAGCTTCTAAGGAGGCACGGACCTTTTCCTGCCTTTCCTTGGATGATGTCGCGAAAGGGGTAAATCGCTCCTCCAGACTTTCCGCAAAGGCTTCTACTCGTTCCTGCGGAGATTTTGCCCAATTTCCATCAGATTTTTTGACAGGAAACTTTGCAGAGATTTGTCTTTTGTTCTGCCCAGCAAGCTTCCAAAGCGCGTAGTCCGAGTCCCTGTCTGGTGTAGCATCTTCGAGCTCCTTATCCAGTCGCTCTTGTCGTAGGAGGTTTAGCAGGTTCCTGACATGGTTGCCCAGTCTGCGATACACCCTGAGTACCCTGGCATCGTGTGTTCTGGAGTACTCCCTCCTGAGCCTATGTTTGGTGTCAATCAATGCCCTGAGGTCCGGTGGAAGAGGAGGGCGGGGCATAGTGTGGTGGCTACCAACCGGAGGCGATGCAAGCTCTGCAGCAGCCTTGATTTTATTCTCCAACAGTAAAGCAGCATCATCTATGTCCTCAGCAGAGTTAATCTCCATATTCAGGTTGATGAAGTTCTCCAGTGTTCTTTTAAATGTCGTGATGTCAGATCCGGTGGGCAGGAGCGACCTTCTTGGCACATAAGCGCTTCCTGGCAGATGTAGGCTGAATGTAATTGGGATATGATCCGAGCTGAGCTCAAAGGATTCATCCATATACATTCTACAACCTCGGAGACCTTTAAGCACAGCGAAGTCCAAAGCAGAGGGGGTTCCGCCGTTGTATGGAAAGCATGTGGGTTTCCCAGTGGCCAGAACTTCATTTGTGGTTTCCAGGGCCTCCACAAGCGCTGCGCCTCTTCTGTCACCTCTGAAGCTGCCCCAATTGCGGTGCTTGGCATTGTAGTCTCCACCAATGATGGCTCTATCTCCGCAGATGTTGAGGAGATCTTCGAAGCCGGCACAGGACCAGCTGAAACGAGGTGGCAGATAGACTGCTGCCACATCTATATCACCAATAGGAGAAATTAACGTGATCATCGCCAGTTGTACACGTCCGATGGAAATTGGGTTGTGCTGATAATAAGTCAGACCTACTCTGACCAGGATCGCTGTTCCTCCACTGCACTATGGGGAATTTGCCCGATTTCATGGTATTTAGTCATTTTATCAAACTATAAATATTTGGGTTTTTTTTATGTAAACATATTAAAAACATATGGCTCTTTTAAACTCCATACCAAAAATGTTAATTAACAGTGCACTGTTAAGTCTAATCACTGTTAAAGTCAGCTGTTGCAGCCAAAGAAACGTTTGCTTGAAAATGGCCAATTTTTTGTAGGAAGTTTGAAAGTGCATAACTCAAAAATGACACAAGTGTTTGCTTCAATTTTTTAGGACCACAATCATACGGGCTTCTATTTTATATTGTTATCTTTGGAATTTCGATTCATGCGTTTCTTTTTAATATTTAGCGAGTTTTCTAAGTGTTCTCAAAGGTAATTTTTTGGAAAAAATATTTAACTTTACGTAGACTTACAAAAAATACATATCTTTCTAACAGTGTAATTCCAGTATATGTCGTAGAGCCATTAATTATGAATAAAATGCAATTTGTCTCAATGTGCACAAATCCGCACAACTTGCGTAAATTCGTTTTTTGTCAAGTAACTTCCCGTTTTCAAGCGCTCAGCTCTTAGAAGTATGGCGCGTTGAAACGGACCACTTTAATCAAAAAAGGCGATTGTTGACTTTTTTCCTAACAAATTTAACAAAAGTATAAAAGTATAGTATATTGTAACCCTTAATTACTATTTAAAAAGCCGAAGCGACATTTTTTTTAGAATTTTCGTGCTAAAAGGAAAAAAACGTTAATTTCTCGATCGTTCCTATGGCAGCTATATGATATAGTGGTCCGATTGTCATGAAATTAAAACCGAAATTCTAAAATAATATAAAATGACTATGTTTCAAGTTAAATGAAAATATGTTAAAAATTGGCAAAGTTAGAATTTCTTATTTCGTCAGGAAAGGGCGGAGCCACGCCCATTTTTCCAAAAAGATTGCTTTCGGTGCTTGTAACAATAATACGAAAACCGTTTTGAAAAATCTTACTTAGTTTAAAAGTTATTAATTAATACCATAAAATCGGGCAAATTCCCCATAGTGCACTGGCTCTGATGGAAAAGTCAGCTCGGTGAATGGAATACCCAGGGAAATTGCAGAATACCCCAGGCTTAAGGTGGGTCTCAGACACTAGCATGATATCAATGCTGTGCCTTGAGAGGTACACCAGGAGCTCCTCCAGGTTGGCAAGGAGACTGCTGGCATTCCAGATTCCCACCTTAAGGGTACCCATGATTTTTCGGCATTCCTCTTTGCAGATCTCTCACCACCAGAGAGATCG